>VXAA01011785.1:899648-916816 GCA_013399115.1 Anseranas semipalmata
GCTCCCCCCGCAGCCCGCTCCCCGCCGCCTAACGGGCAGCCGCCGCTCCGCCCGGCGCTTCTGTCCGGCTGAGCCCGCCGGCCTCCCCGCGCCGCGGTGCCGCACGCCCCTGGGGCGTAACCGGCCCCCGGGGAAGTGCGGGTGCCTTTTCCCGTTAGGCAGAGGCCCACCCCCGCGTCAGACCCCGGCTCGAAGCAGAGTGCTTTTTCTTTGAAAAACAGCTCGGCTGGGTGGTGTGGCCTCTGAAGAACAACCTGCTCTAGCCAGAGAGCCCGGCCTTCAGTGCCAGGCAGCAGCCGGACAAGAGCACGCGTTCCTCGGCTGCCAGGTTCAGCCCCTGCGCTGCTTGGTCTCCGGGTAAAGCAACAGCGGCGGTTACGCCAACACAAGCACAGAATATCCTACGTGGAGCTACGCATGGAGACCATGCACAGGAACTCCCACATTAATGCCACAAACACCCGACTAGACCTCTGTGCTAGAAGGATCAAGCAACCACTTTTTGCCCAAAGAGTTCAGACTTCCCTGCGTACAGGTGAGTAAGGTGAAGGGCACCAGATGCATCAATCTGATAAAAATGAATCCCCCCCCCCCCCCAATGTTTAGTAGTCCTTGGATCTAGAGTAGAAGCAAAAGCTAGCAGCATTTTCCCCAGCACAGATACCACAAAATAGTAATTGGCATAAATCACCTGCAAGCAGTAAATTCAGTATCTCAAATTCTTTTGATGGATCAATTTCAAAGCCTTTTAGGAATACAATTTAATGACCGTATTTATACACAGAAATAAAATTCAGTCTTTTAAAGACTTCACTCATCTATTCCTGGCTGTAGGGAACAAAATCCGTTCGTTATCTCGTGAGATAACGAACAAGACCTGCAAGCAAGACGGTTCACTTTCACATTCAAGCCACAGTATCTAAGGGTAGGTCTGCGCTAACGTTTTGCAGCCGAGCTCTTCCCAGCCAGAAGCATGGACAAAAAAGGCACTCTCTAGCCAACTGTGACGGCAAAAAGCTCTCACACAGATAGAGCTTTGCCAGCAGCAGAGTGCTCCTGTCAGCTTATGTTGTTAGAGAGGTGGAACAGCAGTGTTACAAGAATTCCTTCTGTCAGCATATTTCCACTAGGGGACTCTGCTGCATTCCCCAGCAGAAATTTTTCCAATGGGGACAAGCCCAAGGACAAGTAAAGGCATTTAGCGTGGGCACACACTTAAATGTGCAATAAAAGTTCACAGTCCTTCATTAAACATTCCTCGAGTTGAAGTGGAAACCTCCCACAGTATACTTTGGGGAGAACAACACCGTTAATTCAGCTTATGTACCAAGGACTGAAGTAACTATGTACTTATGTCACTGTCCTGGGTACCTACTGCTGTTAAAAACCGTAATTTACCCAACACTTCTCTGCATCAAGCAGCTAGGTCCACAGCAATAAAAATACACTTTAAAATAATTTGGCAGTTTAGATTTAGATCACCTTTGAAGATCCAGGCCTGTGCCAACAGCAGCTCACACTCATATAACTCTCCAAAAGATGCATTCATAGTTTGGTGCCTTACTGTTTGGCATGTAATTCAGTGAGGATGTTTGCTGATTGCAACTTCCAGTCACACCAGGAAGTGTCTGACAGGTATCCCAGTTGCTCCCAAGTACTATCTACTATCCAAGTAGAATGAAGTTTTGCCTAAGGCACATAAACTTCTTGAATAAGTGCTCTCAAGTAATCTGCGCATGTGATTTTTGACAAACACCACGCGTCTGAAATGAACAATAATAATTAGAAAAAAAGTACAAAATATCAAGCTTTTGACTTAATGCCAGTTTCCTAAGTGGCATTTATTTACCATTGCGAGCAGTCTTAGTATGGTGTTTGCCAATTCACATGGAATGGACGAGAACAGCTGCACGCATTATTCTAGTTCTTCACTCTGTCCGATCCCATACAGAGAGTATCACTGGATGCCCAAGGGATTCCAATCAGTCGAAAAAAGTACGGGCTTACACACTTCCACAACTGTAATGTACACCACTGCAATAAATCTACAAAACGATCATTTTGACCTGTACCCAACTTACTTACAGAAGTAACGGCCAAGTATAGCATTCAAGCATAACACTGACTTTAAGGAAGAAGGTGATTTTCCCTGAAAGTTCTGCAGATGTAACTGTATTACAGTATTTTATGCTAAACAGTAATTGAATTGTCATGCTAATAGAACCTTATTATTTCAGGGAAAAAACACACGTCAATAGGGGAAAAAATGTGCACTTAACTTTTTAATCTCTTTTAAAGTCTTCTTTCTAGGCAGAAGGCTAATAAAGAGGGCTACAAAAACTACTCTGAAAGAGTGGTGGGAGGCCCAAAGAGGCAAGAAATATCTACCATAATGTAATAGGTCCACATGAAATTGCAGATTAACTTATCTTCCTCTGTTGTAAAGTAGAAAAAAAATGTATAGAAACATATCCCCAAACAGCATCATTCTTTGTCAGCCAGGAATATGTTTATTAGCCTATTATCATTCTTTTTTTTTTTTCCTTACTGTTAGAATATACAGAGATTAAGTTTTATTGTAATTTGTTTACCACAAGCTCAGCTGGCAAGACAGCTGGGCCTCCTTCAGGTAGGCCTACATGCTCATCACATGCTAGACCTACCAACTGCCAGAAAAAAGAAAAAAATCAACATGCTCTATCACGCAGGAAAGCCGCCATTTAAAATAATGCAAATTACACACATGAATGTAGTAAGACATAAGTAGTTTCAAGATGATAATGAGCAAGTGCTCATTATTTTAGCTGATATACACCTCCATCCCTATGCACTCCAGTGTCTTTGGCAGATAAGGAACTTGGACAACAGGAATACTATCCAAGTGAAATATATCCCCTTGCAGGAGTAGAATACCTATCAACACATGCCTTCCTGATAAGGGATATGGACAACTTTGCTCACAGTACAGGAAATAAGTTTCACTTTGTCTTTGCAAAATGCACCGGTTAAACTTCATACTGATTATTCTGAAAAAGTGAAAGACAACCCAACGGAAGAAATTGGATGAGATTAATGGCATGCAAGACAGCTGACGTAGAAATTCAAAATATGAAAAAAGGAAAAGTTTCAGCAGATTTGCAGAAGTGGGTGGGAGTGGAATCATCTATCCAGCACTTCCTTCAACAATCTGCAAAACTAATACCACATTCAACAACAATAGAGAAATTGCAAGTCTCCTCTCCCCCTAGTATCCTATGCAAAGTTTCCTCTTCCACCACAGTTCTGACGAGCATATGGAAAACATCGCTGGTAACAGAGCCTAGCTTCCCTTGGGAAGCTATTTCACACGCTTTGTAACTTCAAATGCTAAAATTGCAACCTTCTAATGGCACCTTTTTCCTTCACTGCCCATCACTGATGGCAAATGCTGAACCAGTAAGTAAAGTGTGTATTCAACTATTTTTAGCCACAGAAGATTCCAGTTGTATTCTAGTATGATAAAGCTACGTTCGGAAAAAACAATTCTCATAAAGCAGTTATTAATTCTTACAGAGGTGATTGGTTTGACTTCATTTGAGTAAACAGTCAAGGGTAGATGGCAATCTGTCACTGGGTGATGTTTGCAGACTACATGAATGCTTACAAGCAAAAGCATGAGAAATTGAAATGATGACAGAGGAACAATACTCAAATGCCAACCAAACTAAAAAGCTTCAAGTAACTTCAGAATTCCAGGCATGTCCTGTCCCGAGTGCACAAAGCGCCTACAATTTTTACATAGTTACAGAAAAGTCAGTTTTGCCCAGAATCCTGAAGAAATTCACCTCTAGCAATCACAGAAATAGCCTGCTGTTGAGGGCAGCAACTATCAAAGTGTTCGTAGTACCTACTGCATTGCAACGGTAACTATACAAAGAAACATTCTTCATAGATGCAAGAAACACCGAAGTGCATGTGCCTTTATCAGCGCACCAGCGTAATCATTACCATCCACTGTGGATTCTACAGTAGGAAACTGCAAAAGTAACACAAACTAATCACAAAGTGCCCCTAGAAGAACCAGGGAAATACTGCGAAGGGGGAGGCTGTGACCATGCGAGGATTATTTCCTTGACTACACCATGTGAAGTCTAGTAACATCAAAGCCATGAGCCCTTGGCTTTGTAACATCACAGCCTACACCTCCAGGTAGACCCAGGCTCCAGGTTTCATTATTCATAAGGCAATTAGTGATTCCACATAGTAAAGAAAATGTACGCTGAGGATTGGATACTGCAGACAAACAGAACAGTTACTCAAAATAACAAGCATCTAAATTCCAGCATGATTACTTGTGAAGAGTTGTCTGTCTCAAAAAATACTGATATATGGAATTCTCTGCCTTATAATGAAATTCTTCAACTTCAGGGCAGTCTAGCAGACTATCACAAATCAGGCATTTCCAGAGCACATTACCTGCTTTTACAAAATTGACAGTATTTGAGATTGGTAACAGATCGGCATATGAGCTAAACCACCGTTGAACAACTTCTCTGTTCAAGACCTAGCATTTACAATTCCTTAAGGCTACTTCTCCAGTATTAACAATTGCCTACTCTATAAGCTCACAGAATCGTTTAGCAGGAAGTTCAGTCCCTGTAAATACATACGGCTTTACTGAGATCCTAGAATTTGTTGTCAACTACCATCTCCCCTTTTAATTTTTAAAGGTGATCTGCATACTATTACTTCTAAGTTTGTCACCATATTTTTGATCAATAAAGACCACTAACTTGTGTGCTTATACCAAGATGGTTTTGGCAGTGTCATATTGCATTCCAATTTCAAGATACAAACTACAAAATGGTTCAACTTACATCAATATAACGACTCTTCATAGTAACATCCTACAATTTCTCACACCCAGTTGGAACTGGAGTTGGGAGTTTAGAGGGCAGTGCAAATCTGTACATCTAAGGTCTAATTCAATGCCTCACTCTAGCAAGCCATTCAATTAGCCTCACATCAACCACAGAAAATAATAATTATGCCTGAAGAGTGTATGTTAAATTAGTTTTTATAACCAAATACCTAGTCTCACAATTTTCTTTCAGCACAAATGGAACACTTGAAAGCAGCAAGCTAGGAACCTGAAATCTAGAAAGAACTATATACCACAACCAGGCTGTTACTGTTACATAAAAATATTATCATCCATAGAGCAGCTGCACCAGCTCTTTGCATTAAGTTCTCAGAAAAGGAAACACCAGCACAGATGACATAAAATTTAAGTTGCAGTTGAAGTTTGTTTCTGAATTAAGAATGTCACTGAGAACAGATGTATATGCCCGTGGCGTAAAGGCTCCAAGTGCTATACAAGTAGCACATGCAACTGGAGGGGCATCATATTGTTTCACTGTCATCGACATTTAGCTAGCAAAAATGCAATGGATTTTGTGGTAGAGTGAGAACACACCAGCATAGTAGCAACATGATGTAAAAATGCTGTAAAATTAACTCACATTCTTAACCCATGAATGTGTTAGAGACATCTAATTTTTGGACTAGAGCAAGTACTCCATGCTTCATTCAAAGTTTTGGGGTTTTTTTTGTTTCTTTTATCTAGCTAATGGGCTTCATCTTAGCTCTTTGATGCTCTTAGATGAAGGTGGTGCTAACTTAACCTGAGAGTTTGATCAAGTTCATAGAACGTCCAAACTGGTTTCTAGTCAGCACAGTCTTCCACAGCAAACTGTTCTCCACTTTTAAAAATTCTTATCAAGCTGTCAGAGTGAGGAAATGAAGTTCAATCAATAGGATATGTCAGCACTACTGAAACGTACACTGGATGTTCACTCATCTTTTATAAGAGGCAGTTTAATCAAATAATGTCTGGACAGAATGAAGGATACATTGCTTTGTCTATCCCCTACATATACATGCCAAAATCAAATGTAATTATTTTAACCAGATCTAATATCAAGTTCTAAGTATATGATACTTAACAACCAATGCAAACTTATCTTATATAAACAAAAGAGCTCACAGGCTCACACTCACATAAAAGAAGTCAGAAGGAAACAATTTTAATGATAATGACAGAAAGCATATAGAAGCAGAAACCAGAACAGGTAACAACTAGAGACTACACAGATACACAAAACTGGTTCCCATGCTGATAACAGTGTAATAACCTGAAATTTCCTCTGTATATTTTTAAGGCAAATCTTCTTTTACATTTCATTCATGCATTTGTTTAGATCAGGGGAGGAGTTAAGCCTAAATTCACTGTTTATTCATCTCCTCCCTTCTTAAGGATGACTACCATTTGATATGATAGCTTCAACTGAACTTCCTGGTGGAAAAAAAAAATAAGAGATTATAGACAAACATACCATCATTGTTGTCTTTGTGGCTCAATATTTTTCCATCAGATGGTAATCCTGGAGGGGCTCATTTTCAGATCCCCATATTTTCATGCAGATCTTCTACCCCCCTGTGGCAATAATATTTTTAGAATTAAAACAGAATTTCAGCTTGTACCACAGGAGGATTTCTGATGGAACATCAAATTCAAAAATGTGGTGACAGTTCACAAGTTGAATGACATCTCAACTTCTCAAAAGCAGTAGTTTTGTTTCCTCTTCTTTGATCTTAAAGTTATGAGAAAAAAAATCCCAAACCTGTACTTGCTGCTTTGATAATTAACAAAAAATAAGAGGGAAAATACTATTGATACGAGAAGTTAGATTCATTGAACCAATTAAACCAGGGTATATGTTGGCAACATGATGTTGGTGTACTTCTCAGGCGGATAAAGTTTTACTGTACTTTCAGCAATATTTGCTTAACAGCTGTCTACTGTCCAACAAGTTTTCTAAGCAGTAAATAACACTGATTGTGCAAACTCATCACAAGTAAGGTAATACAGAATACAAGCAGTACTGGTGCAGGCTTAACATCAGTACGAAGGGAGTTCAGAAAGCACTAACAGGTTTTCATGACGATGTTCCAGATAATTCTTGGCATTTTTAAAATAGCATTATCCCACTACTTAAATACTCATCTAATGCCTTGTTTGACTAAAAGACATCATCCATGTATAAGATCGGCAGATCACAACTGTGGTACCTTCAGCAGTGCACGTATGGTAAATCCAAAGATTAGACTACCCCGTTAACTAACATACTCATCCACATTAGGGGTTCTGTGTCGTGACAGACAAACAGAACTATAGAAACTTAATTTCAGAGTGGCTGCTCCTTTAAGGACAGCAGCTTATGCTGTTAGGTAAACTACAAAGGTTTTGCTGAATAAATCCTAAACTTGAAGGGCTAAATACTTTAAGGACAGACAAGTACTCAGGAAATGGAAGCCAATGAAATTTGGATATTATAAACCAATTGTTAAGAAGGATGTATTGCTTATGATACAAACACTTTGACTGTTGCAGTAAACAAAATTTAAAGATGTTAACTTAGTCCCCAATAGTCTAAAGGTATTACTTCTAAGAGTGATACCATACACATTGGAAAAGAAATTTAAACAGTTTCCAAGGCTTGCACTTTGCCTTCAAAACATTAAAAAGGTATTTATTACTTCCACTGAGAATGTCATATGGACACTTGAAAAGATCATAATTCTTATACTTCATTTTTCCTAGAAAACAGCTGTATCAAGGTTTTTTTTCCTATTCCAAGACACAGGCAGCTTTTCTGGAACAGGACAGAAAAACATAACTTGAACTACTAAGTGCTTCTTGCTTCTTAAAAAAAAACTTGTCAGGTTTTACCTTTATAGTTAATGGATTCATTTCATAGTTAACTGATTAATTATAATTAATGATCCTTGACTCATGAATCAAGATAGAGTAGTGGGAGACAAGCTGGAAGGAGTCTGAAAGGCAAAAAACTGTACTCCTCTCAAATTAACTAAAAAATCATCATCATTGATAGGTATGGTTATTTATAATGATTATATAGCCTATCTGAATCATGGCTTCGTAAACAGTAAGTTTTTAAATACTTTTTTTTTTTTTTAAATACAAAACTACATTACAGGTCCTGATTCTGCCTTGGATCAGCAGTGGTAGTCCTTGCAGGACACACAGTCTCAAATGCAGTCACAGAATAGCAAGCCACATACAGAACCATTCAATGCACAGTACAAATCATCTCTTTAGCGTCTTAAGTAAATTCTACGTCAGTAACCCTATTACATTTATCACAAAGGGCACTGATCCATAACACTAAAGGCTAGAAATGTTGCATTTTACTAAATTACACAGGATTAGATTAACTGCAAAGTAGCTCAGGGCTCTTGAAATAAATATTTTGTGAAGTTATAAAGCATGTAATTCAGCAGTCATTAGAATTGCAGATGGGTTGTCACAAGAAAAAAAAATGACGCCCATGGCCACCAGTAGAGATACTTACAACTGTACATGTATTACGTTACGTGCTTGTGTCATTTCAAATACTGACAAGAATTATGATGGATTTTTAGTATTTACTACGCTGTCTACAACTACAAAAGCTATTAATTTTACTCATTCATTGATGCAACATCCACATGTTTATCAAATGATGTGTTTAGTGGGTGGTTTTTTGTAGCAAATAATTCCAACATTTATAAAGTAGAATCAAATGACACTAATTTAACAGCAATGGATTTTTTTTTTCTAAGTTACACAGAAATCAAATTGTTGTATGCATCTAAATTAGGGTGCATTAGCATAACAAAGGCATATACTTCACAAAACAGGCATCTTAAAATGCTCTTAAAATGAACATTATACCTTGTTTACTTGTTTCTCTGTTTTAGCCTGCTTTCTCATTAATGTTTACTACAGCATCTTTTACCACATCTCCAACATCAAGTTGCTTCCTACCCAAAGCCCAGTATCTTTTCCCTTTCACTACAAAAATGAAAATTAAACACACTCCTGCAGCTCATTGCTCATAATGGCACATAACCAAAGTGAATCTTCTTGGGGCCTTTACACTTTCTGCCCACAAGTTTTACCTCTCTGTATGAGCAATGAATTCAGAAAGACTCTTGGCAGTACCAAAACTTCTCAATCAAAACATATGTCCCACGAGACTGCCTCCATTGGAACAGTCTAATCCAAGCAGTTTTCATCAACAGCAGTTACCAGCTCCGTGTAGAACCATTACACACTGTCATGTATAATTACATCATGAGAATTGCTCTGGATTGATGTTGTACATAGTATACAAATAATAATGAAAAGTTGGAGTATAGGAAAGGATGTACAAGGGAGATTACATCTCTCCCCAAAGACCTCTTGGAATCACAAATGATATCTATTAATAGTTTTTAAAATCTTCATTATATTTTACTTTCTCATCTACACTACTATAAATTGGGTTTTTAGTCTATCATTTTTCTTTAAAATTTTAATATCAAAAATATTAAAACAAAGTTTTAAATATTTGAACCAACTGCAATATTTTATTATGCTGTTGTACTAAATTTTTAAGGACATATTAAAGGTATTCTGAGATTTAAAAAAAAAAAAAAAAAAAAATC
This sequence comes from Anseranas semipalmata, assembly GCA_013399115.1. NCBI lineage: Eukaryota > Metazoa > Chordata > Aves > Anseriformes > Anseranatidae > Anseranas > Anseranas semipalmata. The sequence goes on from VXAA01011785.1 coordinate 909,180, forward strand.
TGTAGTCAAGACACATCCCGTAACAACCCCAGCCACAAACTCACCAAATTATCATATAAACTGGCCCATAAATTTTAAGACAGTACTTTCAAATATCAAGACTCGGAAGCAGTCACATGTTTCCCTGAACAACAGCTTAAAAGAAAGATCCCTACAGAAGAATGAGTTTTTAACTGTAATTTCCACCAATTTACTGTGGCCAGAAAATGATACTTAAAGACATAAGAGTTCACTTGCAGTAGCTCTTTTTTCTAAGAGTGCTATTCTGTTAGTCATTAAATTATCAAAATCTTACTCACTAGAAAAAGGATACTTAATGTTTAAAAAGAAACACCTCTGAATGCAGAAGGTATCAAAGTACAAGCACTTAAAAGCTTTCAAATACAAGTTTAATTAATAAAATTCAGCTTCTTGGGAAGAACACCCTCACTTCTCACTTACCTTAACCTTAAAAGTTTTACTAGCAGAGTCAAAAATAATAAAAAAATACACATTTTGTATTTTTTCTTTTAACTCATAATTGGCATATTTAATTCAAAACCCATTTCAGTGAATTGGAATTGCAAGTATTCTCACAAAACCTGAACCATTAGTTCATGCATAACTTACAAAGTCGATGCATGTGATTTTTGATGCAGTGCCACAGGAAATTAACTTCCAGATTCAGAAAATGTATGAGCAATTGCATCCACTCTTTAGGGAGAAACTTGAACTTAAACCTACCAAGTCTGACAGGAATGCACATATATTTACCGGGCTACGAAGTTAAGCAACTGAGAGGAGAGTCTGTCAGTTTTGTTTTGCCTGCCCGATATCATGAATTCAAACTCCAACTCTAAATTAGGCAGCCCAAGGATATGAACATTAGTTATCCATGCTCTGCTCGAGTGGTCTCACCAGTTCAGTATCGAGTGCCCAAGAGGACCTGTCCTCCCTTTGGTTGCCATTCCCTGTCCAAGCACTCATCAGGTCCTTTGCTGAGCCATGTCAGCATGCTAATCCAGCAGAAAGTTAACCCAGCAAAAATACTAAACAGCTGAGGGCTTCTCCGCTATTTTTTCTTGCAAAATTAGCATACTGAAATGGTTAAAAAAAGTTCAACAAGTACAAACACAAGAAAGCAAGCAGGAGGGACAACAGCAATTGCAGCACAGCAGCAGCCTGGCAATTAGATGTCATTAGGCTCCCATAGGAGCACAGCCTTTGTTTCTTCACAGTTTAAATAGACTTTGGCCTCCCTCAGAAAGATCAAAGCTCATGAGCATTTGCTTTGGAAAAAGGTGCGCAAAAAGATAGACGCATCTCTAAATAGGTCAGCCGCTTTAATGACAGAGCCCTATTCCCTTCTTCATTCATAACTTGTTATTTTACCATGTAGCCGAGTTGATTTCAAACCATTAGGCTTTTTGCCCATAAAAGGACAGTCCAGCTCCATCCCCCCCAGCCATGCACTCCTGCCTCTAAATCAGCAACAAAGCCGCTCTCAGACCAAAAGGGCAGGATAGCAAGGGGCAGAGCCTAGAGCTCACGGGGAGGGGGAAAGAGTTGGAAGATGGGGTAAATAGAACAGCGCAGTCCATATTGCCAGCTGCCCTGCAGTTATTTGGCTCAGACACATTGTAAAACTTAATTCTAACCAGGTTCCTGGCTCAGCTGATTTTTAAGAACTCCATGTTTAGTTGCCAAGTTAACCCCCTGCATAAAAAGGTAACAAACACATAAATGAAGCTTCCCCTACTCATGAGGGCACACAGTGTTACAATGCAGCACACTAAGCCTAAGGTGACATTTCTACCTGCCAAACCCCAATCCTGCTGCCACTGAAGCTAAGTAAAGGTAACTTCAGTGGCAACAGATCTGATATCAGGTCTCAATCTCTACTCTGCAGAGAAATACAAAGTCACATTCCTCAGGACTTCTAAAAGTAAGAAAATCTAACCAAAAAAAATAAAATAAAATAAAATAAAATAAAATAAAATAAAATAAAATAAAATGTCTACCTGTTTCCACAGTTTCAGTCTCAATTTCTTGTTCCTCTGCTACATCTTGCATCAGATAAGTCTCGTCATCATAAACCAGGACCTGAGCAGCGTAACCCTGTTCTAGTCTGGCACTAGGAACTGGCTCCACAATCACTGCTGGGAAGTCAGAGACTGGCTCATTTTCCTATAGAAAGGAAAAAAAAAAAACAAAAAAAAGCTCTAAATACTGCACTGTCGAACTCTAAATCAGCATTTTCCTTTTATGCTCTTACATATTTTACGGAATAATAACAATTTTGAAGATTTTTAAAGGAAATTTTCTTCTAAAGGAAGAGAGAAAAAAAAAAAAAATAGAGCTTACTGTCCACCAAAGGGACATTCCTGAATCTCAGAGAGATTTTCCTGACTCTGAGCATTTAAGATTTAAAGCATCAGACAACTTTAAGATACGGTAAAACAGCAAGCTTTTTAGTTAAGACATTCAGCTGTGGGAAGCGTTTCTTCTCCCTCTGCTCCATGAAATGTAGTTAAGGCTTTGCCTGTATACTGCAACATACCTATCTCTGACCTATATCTTATGAACACTCATGTTTTGGATTAAGTATGTAAGCTATCACAAAAGAACTAGCTACTTCAAAGCCCATATGCCTATCTCTACTTATTTAAGGATCAAAAAACAGCATATTTAATCGTTCAAGAGTTGCAGGAATGGAACCCTGCCAGATACAAAATTTACCACAACCTACAGGATAGTAGAATACATTTATTTACTTATGAATGCAAAATATAAGCAAATACAGCGTTAGCTAACTTTGAAAAAGGTCCTTGTATTGTTTTGCTCATCTCATCCTACCTCAAGACACACCTTCGAGAGATCTTTACTTTAAAGACGTTTAGTACAGAATTTCATTTTGTAAGCTCAGTCCACAATTGTACCACAGACTTCAAAGCTTACTAGTTCCACCTCTGCGATAAGAAATATATCTAATAAGAGATCCTTGAAAAATGGTCTGCTCTGTAACTCCCCATATAACAATCTCTGGTCCCTTTCACACACAAGTTTACAGTAAATTTTTCTTTCAAACTAAGATAAAAGGTATAAAGTTTGTTAGTAAATAAATTCTGTTTATTTTTCTAACCTCCTGATTTTTTATTCCATTGCTGTCGAACTCCAGGCCAGGGCCTCCAGTGTCAATCACTGCTGATGTCATGGTGCATCCCCTGAAGAGGCTTTGAGAGCTGCTATCTGTCCCAAGGACTGTAATGCTGATAGGCTGAGGCTATCAAAGGCTTAAAGTCACAATCCACTTCTGTTAAACAGCTAGGAACAGGTGGCTGAAATACAAAATAATTTTAAGTTATTTGCACAGCTTATATTCAAAAGACTTTCAACATTTAAGAGAGTTATTGCATGCTGCATCTCTACATCAAGAGAGGGCATCAGTGAACACAACTGAGAAAGACTGTGCCGACCTTGGTAAAGTTAACATGGAATATTGTCATACAACCCAAGTTTCAGATTAACTTTTAATAATACGATAATAAATTTCATTTTGGTTCTTTTCAATTTGTTCAATTTTATACATTAATTTTAAAAACAACTAATACAGTTAGATATTTTCAGTCAGCCAAAACGATGATGAATTTCTCACGGAGGTCAAATATCAACAAACTTTTTGAGATATACGTACATTTGAGTTCGCATGGTCTTTCTACAGCAAATGTTACCCTATTAAGTTAGGAGATTTTTTTAAATGACATTTTCTCTTTTATTCTATTGGTTTCACAGTCATTTCATAAAGCTATAGTTTCATTAAGTTTCATAACACTTTCAAACATACTGCCTTTTTACAGCAATGCATATATAATACACATCTCACAAATACATACCTAATTTCTAATCTACAGTTTTCTTTGAAATAAAAAGCATTGTAGCAGGTCCACTTTTTTCTTTTTCTATAGAGGAAACTGTTATGAGTCCAGAAAAAGTAGTTTCACAGTGTAACGCTTTAAGTTAGGTAAACCATGGACTCGTTGAGCTTATAAAGATACACGACCTCCATCTTTGTGAATTTCTTGAAACTAGACTAACAGCAGAGCTTTGTTTCTAAACAAATGCTATTTATTTGTTCTGTATAGGTATTATTGTTCATATCCTGCCCTTCCAAGAGACAAATAATCTGTGTTCATAAACCTTGGGCTGTGAGGAGCAGTTTACTACTTCAAGATGCAAACTAAGAAGTTTGGCTTCTTAGTTGTACAACAGAAAGCACATATTCCACGTGAGACATAAGCAGCCAATCTGACATCAATTACCCTTGCAAGCAACTCCACTGAGATCAATGCATTGTAACAGAAGTCAGAAGCCCAACGTTTTTAATAAAACCCATCCTTTTAGAAAACTAGCACAGTCAAAGAGGTCTGGAAGAAAAATAAAATGGATTTTCCAACACATGTAATGAAGAAAGAACTTTATAACTAGTACTCTAATGGGTAAACTCAATAAGCCTATTTCTCGACAGTGGGCATCCAGCTTCAACTAAATTAATCTCGCATATATAGGGAAAAGCTAGCTCAGATTCACACGAGTAACAGGTTTTCCTACGGGCATGGAAATCTTCATGCACACAATAGCTTAGATACCCTAGTAAAAATTATTATTACTGTTCTCCCCAGCTGGATGTCAACTAAGCAATAAAGTCGAGTAAACAATACTATGCAAAAGATGTTTACAAAGCTTCATTTATCAGAGTATTGAGAATCCTTCAGCATGCCATAAAAGTGTGTTCAGAAAGGCATCATTTATGTTATCCTACCAACTCAGCACAAGAAGTCAGTAGCCAAGAGGAATAAATTCTGATAGCAGCTTTCTAGGCAACTGATCCTCGTGTCTTTGAAATAACAAATGAATAAAAGGACATCATCTTAAGTCATAGTTATAGTAGTGGCAAAACAAGTACAAGACATATTCCAAAGGAAAGGAAAAAAATATGCAATTTAGAAAAAAAAAAAATCAAGGCACTTTTGCTTACGGACACAGTCAACTTGAGAAGAAAAAGCTTGATTCATGCCTAAAAATACTTCACTTGCATGAAAAAAAAGCGTATTACCTTCTTTTTCATCAAGGAAGGACTGATAATCACAAAGTTGCGCTAACCTTACTAATGAAACAATGGAAAATAATGCGAAGACTTCCTCCCCTCCCCACACAAGATTCAAACTGAAAAGCCTTCAACAGGCATCTCGAAGCCATATGCACCTGTCACCCTCCAGGCTTTTAGCACAAAAAGCCTACTCCTTACCTGCCTATCGATTCCCACATTTTAAAAGCCTTTACATTCAGAAATATGTGAAGTGGAAAAACAGCTATATATGAATACACTAAAACAACCAATCAGAAGGAAAAAATAAAAACACTTTGCCCGGAAACAGACTTTTCTCCTCTGGTTTTCCATTTAGATCCACATGAGAAATACTGCCAAGCACAATCATAACCCAAAAGAGGAGTCCAAAGAATGGAAAATTTATTTCAATTTGGAAGCACGGGTTCCAATCGATTTCAACCATCAGCATTATTGCTGCAACTCAGACTTGTATCTATGCAGGCACATGGAGTGCTTCAGGTAACGACTTTGCATAGCTTAAGCGAGTCACAAAGCTAAATTGGTTCTCATGCAGTATATTAATACAAATAAACACTCGCATACTAGACGGCGTGTACTGTACATTCATATTGAATCTACTATAATCCCACACAGGTGGCCAAACAGCTGCCAGATCGTAGCAATTGAAAACACTTCATATGGTACACTAGATCAGATTATGTCCAAAAAAAACCCTGCTATTTCTCTGTCTCCTAGGTTACAAGAAGTTTAGATGACTTCTGCACTGATTTATCTCTACATGAATAACCAATTACCTACAGAAGTGAAGTTCGGGCAGTGCAGGAACACAGATGCTCTTAGACAATCTTCATTTTCCAGTTCCAGCAAAAAATTCATAATGAATAAGAACCTTACAGAGAAAAACATACAGGAGAATGACTAGGATGTTACATCTTTGCGTTCATTAAAGGGGTGGTATCTTTAGATGGATGGCACAGAACAGTCCGGACAAGGAATAAATGAAAGGCCCGGAGTCTTTAGAGATCAGGATTTGAGCTTTACATTAAGACTTTTCCTATTCAGCAACTTTTTCAAAAACCTGACAGGGTGGAAAAAGAGAAAAGCCCACCAAGCAGCAAGTGGGAAGTCAGCAGTTGTAGTTCAGTCTGGTTTAGCAGTTCCAAGTTAAAACAACGCACAGACTCCTAGGTGCGAGGTGCATGTATGTCAGGCTCCTGCAGATGCATCCCTTTCTGAATGAACCAGCTAAGTGTTTGCCCTCTTCGCTTTCACTAAGCAGTATGTGCTTGTGGAAACCTTTCCACTTCTCCCTTGAATTTCAGTAGAATACTGAACCTATTCCCCATCCTCTCTTCTCCCTAGCGAGTCACACCTGATCTGACTTCTGTAAAAGGGAAAGACTGCCTAGCCACTTCCAAAAATTAGTTCCAAAATCCACATTTTCCAAGGCTGAGACAAAAAGGCCAAAAAACAACTAGACTGATTCTTTACGTAAGAGATGATTCAGGTCTGTAAGAAACCAGGTTATCCCCAACGATACAATTAGCCAGCCCAGAAGCTGGTTCAAAGCATGACTATTTTTGAATTACAAAACAACATGCAGAAAGCTTAAAAAGCACTACATGTTTCATTCATTTCTGGATGGGTGCTCACACCAAAGCAAAACATGGAATGACATCAGAAGGGAAAAAAAAACACACTTAACATTTCCAAAAGAGATGACCAAATCATTTCACTACAGATCTGACATTCAACTCCTGCTCTTCCTGGTCACTGGAAAATGCAGAGACGTACTAATTCTGAATCACTTGGAATATCCCTTACAACAGGGAAATCAGCTTTGCTGCATCATCCCTGAGAATTTTTATGCATATCTTGCGGGAGAACAGAAATAAGCCTAGGTGCGCCTGCCCCCCCCCAAAAAAAATCAGAATCTCAAAGCTACGTTCCTTGCCTCAACAGCAAGAAGTTTGCTTACCAGTACAAAAGACATCAAGACTTAAGTTTTTGTTACAGTTTTCACTCGTCAGGAAGGCCAGTTACAGAACACTGGTCTTCACAGGCTGCACAGCACTTGTCATAAAGGCTGCAAAAATACTAAACAGCTTATTCCCATATTTAAGACTACACTTATAAGGTGTACATTATGTATCCAAGCATCTGCCTACAAGAAATCCAAACAGTCCTATTGTGTTTTCAGTAGCTACCAGAGGTTAAAACCACCACACCTCACAACTGTGAGGAGCACGGAACAGTCATACAAAACACAGAATCTTAACTCAATCCCTCAGCGCGTAACCACTACCAAGTTCACAGCAAAGCAAACATGCAGCTCAAAGGAATTAAAAACACAATAGCTGAAAAAATGGTATGGAAAGGATGGCAGAGCGTCACCTCTCCTACGCCAGTCTCAAAGTGAAATTATTTAGGACTGGGTTCAAGACTTACTCTATGTATAAATCTGCAAAGAGTTTTAGTATAGTTTTATTTAAATTGCAAGCAAACAAACAAAAAAATCAATGCTTGGAAA
>VXAA01011785.1:922823-952541 GCA_013399115.1 Anseranas semipalmata
AAAAAAAAAGATGGCCCCAATCACCCACTCATGAAGTAGACCTGCAATCAATTCAAAACTGCTACTGCAGGGATACTGCTGCGTGATAACATAGGGTCAGCACTTCAACAGACAACAACTTTTATAGAAAGCTGTGCTCCACGCTTTTTTAAACATCGGTCCTCAAAAGACTGTAGCCTACCTAATTCTATATGCTGAGCTTACTGTCCTTGGTCATTCGGCTGAAAGGGGAAAGTTATAATGATTCAGACACAGAAGTATGACCCAGAAGAAATGGCCAAGAAATGACCCAGAAGAAATGAGGGAGCTAAGGTCCCACAACCCTTCTGTGAGCCGGTTCATTCTTTAAATCATTATTATTGAAGTAGCAGTAACTCTACAGCTGTAATTATTTTTTTTTTCCTTCCTAAGATAAACTTGCAGGAAATTTAAACTATTTTGTGAAAAATCTGGAGAGCAACAATAAAAACTATTGATCGTTTCTAAAATAAAAATGGCAAGATCTTTGTTTTCTTGATTTTTGTGTTTTTGTTTTTAACGTGAACTTTCAACAGACTCTATATTGTGCTTATAGAGTCGTAGAAAAGCATGCTGTTTTTTCTGTCCAGTTTTCCAACATCACTAAGATAAGCTATGTTTTCAGCTTAACCAAAAAAATAAATAAATAAGCTTTATTGAGACCTGGCTATCTGTGTATCTGTCCATCTGTCATTCTTTTCCCTTTGACATTTTTTGCAATTTTCCATTCCATTTTATAAAAGGATAGAAATCTTAAAGATAAGTTCCTGTAAGTTCCAGGAATGCAAGCACTTAAAAGCATCCTACTGGAAGTCCTGCTTTGTTTCAGACACATACCATGTCACCATTTGATTATAAACCTATCAACTCAGCATTTTCATCAGTTCTAAGCATAAAATTATTCAAAATACAATCAGTAGAATCAAGCCCCAAATCCACTCTTTATGCTTGCTATACCTAACAGTTGGATTCTAGGATATTCATTGTCTGCCTGCTGCAAGGGATGTTACTAGCTGCTGCTTTACACATTACTGAAGATGTTTCCACCAACAGGAAGGAAGTTCCTGCTGAGCCTTTTGAGATGGATATCTTCTCATATGTATTTCTCCCAAAAGCAATCACTCCATTAGCACAGTTCTGAAGAATTTTAATGGTCTTGCTTCTATTTAAGATCCTACCAGACAATTATAGGAAAAACAAACATATTACTTTGTAAGCCAAGAGCTCAGAGATTATTGCTGGTGCAAAAAATATGGTAAGAACGGTAAGAAGCAGAGGTAGAGTCTGGATGGCATCACCTTTCTTAGTTGTTGTCCCCCAGTGCAGAGCAGACAAAAAAGTCAGGAGACCTGTTCCTGATCTACCCTGCCAGAGAGCTTTTTTTATGCAGGGGACCAAGTCAGAGGGATCCAAAATAGGAAAGGCTATTTTGACGGGCTACCGGTAGCTGAAGCAGATCTTTAATACCAGTCCCTGACAAACACAAGTAGCAACACAGGAAATGCTGAGCCTAGGAAGGGCCACCGAATATCTATATGTGACAAAGCAACAAATGTTTCCCCCATTTCTCAATTTTATTCATGCTGTAAGATACTGAAGTTGTTTATATTTTGCAGTGAAGTCATTTAAATTGCATTAAATTAATCCTAACCTTTTCTGAATTCATTTCATCTTCTTTATAATTTCTCCATAGCAACATAAATGTAAGAAGGAAAAAGACCACCACCACCAACAACAACAACAAAAAAAACTCCTTTCCTTAAAACCACAAGGCTACTTTGCCTGTCAAGCAGATAAGCCAAGAAGCTTCTGATCCTTAGTATTGCAGGGGTTGTAATGCCACTGATTTCATGGGAGTTATGTGAATAGAGAATGAGAGCAATGCAATGCTGGAACAAGCCTGTCAGGAACAGGATTTTACCCCTGAATAAATGTGTCGCTTTTAAGAAAGAAGGAATTACACTGATAATAAAGGAGAGAAGTATGTAGCAGTTTGTTGCTATATGTTAGATTTCTTTTTAAATATAGCAGCAGCTATATTTTAGAAAGAAAAAAAAAAAGAGACTAATTTAGAATAAGAGCAAATGCAAAGACTTTAATATACCTTGTTTTCATTCAAAAATACACACGAGGCACGTGGCATGTTGATTTTGTTAATTTAGACAGCAAAACAACAGAATGCTCACCAGGGGCCCTTCTGATACAGGAAAACCCTTTGGAAACTGTGATGTTTTACAAAAAGGATTTTTTTAAAAAAAATCTTATGTAGTTCATCTAGTTTGTTTTCAACTGTTTTGCTTTAAAGAAAAAGGGAAAAAAGGAAAAAAAATGTTCTCAGACAAATTTGTCTTTTGTAGCATATTATTTCAGCTTGGGACACTGCTTCTCATTTATGAACATCTAAGCTCTGCAATTAGTAGATGTCTTCATGTGGATGGTGCCTGAGTGAGGATATCTCAGAATTAGCATGGAAAACAAGACTGAGAAGAGAGATGCTGAAGGCAAACAGGAAGGGGAAGTGGGGAAGGGACGATTCAAATCATTAACATTTTTCTTATTAAGGGGTTTAAGTAATAGCTTCAAACACTTCAGAGTACTTCTGTGTTTATAACCAGGGTTGAATACTTTGTATAAGCTCCTTCTACTTCTGATACTTGCAAATAAACAAAAAGGGGCAAGACCACAGTGATTTTGATTTTATAGAACTTCATCAATCATTTAAATGGGAACAAAGACATTCACATCCAGCCTCATTGTATGCCCATTGGCAAGAACTGTCAAGCCTTGAACAGTTACTCTAGGTTTGGCTTCTCTCTTGCTGTAACAGCCTCAGCACCACATAGTTTGCATTGGAAATTAGTTGCTTACTACAACATCAGAATGAAAAGGATCTGTATGATTTGGATTTTCTCCAAACCACAATTAACCTAAAAAAAAAAAAATTCTCTAGTGAGCAAAATCATACATTATTCATTTCTTTCTGTATTGTTCAGCTCCAGGTTTGGGAGGGATGCTTTCTCTGCTCTAGGTTTTAGTAATCCTACTGCCTTTGATTTAGTGCCCTCTTCTGTTTGATAATGTGAGTGCAAGTTAGCCAATAGTTAATTATTCTCAATTAGCCCTCACTGGAGAATAACATTTCCCTGTAACTACAGAAGAAATAAAATAGCCTGATACAGGAAGAAAGAAGCCAGAAGAAAATCACTTTATAGGAAGGTGATATATGAAATCTCCACAGACATCTGTAATTTAATTACAGAGAGAGGAAAGAGAGAGAGGGGAATTATGATCCTGATAGATATGACTCTCTGTCTCTTCTTCCACTTATTCTCCATATTTTCCCCCTTAATTCAATTGGTTTGCATACTGCAGTCAATGCTGAACTGGGAAGGTGAAGTACAGACAGCAGAGCTTCCTGAGACAAAGCACAAGAACCTAGCAATATATAACACTTTTCTTAGGGCAGAAAGCAGAGATCACAGATAAGTCTTTTGAAAGGTTATTAAGTCATGAAGGTTTAAAATAAAGAAAACTATTTATCATTAAACATGCAAGATTTTTAGGTAATTAAGTGACACTGGATCTGCACATGAAGCTGATACAAATCATTAACACACCACATGAAGAAGACTTAAATTCCATTGGATCCTCCTATTTGTTTGATATACAGGAGCTTTGAACGTCAATCACTATCAGCCTTTCAGAGCTTGCTACAGGCATCAATTGAGTTTGCTAAAAAGTCAAGAGGAAGCAGAATACATTTGCAGATAGCCAAACCACAAAGCAAATCATAGTTTAAACAATGTGTTTAATTACCTGCAGTTCAAATGAATGGCAAGAATAACTCCAGCACAGAAAGCTCTAGTTTTAGTCCTTTTCCCATCCCAATAAAGTTGGAAGAGCCACCATCTCCTGCAGCATCCCAAGCAAAGGAATAAAGACCAGAATGCAGGAAGATCCGGTTGCCTACAGTGCCATTCAATGGCCGTAGTTCTGGGACAAACTTTACTTCCATTGTTCTGCACGCCTTCCATTTTCTGCAGCAGGTGAGCAGGGCAACAGCAAAGCACACAACCAGGAAAGACCTTTCCTAAGAGCAGAAGTATCCGTGTCACATGAGGGGCAGCACTCTAGAAATAAGCTAGCTAATTCATGGGCAGCAGACAAAGCGACACTTTCCTGTGTCTTTTGCACAAAATACCTCCTGTCCTTGCACCTCTCCCCTCACCCCCTATGTACCTGTGCTCTCCAAGTGCTCTGCCTGCAGTGACACTGGCTCAGTCTCCTCTAATCACAAGCAGAGAGGAAACAGCCCCTGCAGCAGGTGATTATGGCCTCCAAAGCAGCACTCAGCTGTGCCACATACTTACATTTACCTATCCGCTAGCAAACACAACAAAATAAACTGCTAACTTCCTTGGTCAGCACTCAGCTGGTAGGAGCTTTGTGTCCTTCCCACCTCTGTGGTATAGCAGGAGTTGGGGTGGGCTAGTTGATTCAAATTTGAAGGGAAGAGGCCAACATGTATGAAAAAAACACACCCCCAATGCTTGGTTTGGTGTTTTGTTAGGGGGTTCGTTTGTTTGTTTTTGTTTTGTTTTTCTTCCATAAAACCAAGTAAAATGGTATTTGATCACATCAAAGCTTGATGCTTAGGCACAAGAAACCTTTGTTAAGGTATTTCACTCTCAGATTTTCCAAATTTTGAGTACCAACTTGCAGTTTTAATGGTCTATTTAAGTAATAGCCCTATGTTTTTAAGAAGCAAGTAAAAAATGAAATTCTATACTGACATCACCATGGGCAAAGAGTAAAAGTGAAACTGTTAGATGGACTTCATCTGTCTCCAGCACTTCAGCTAAGTGGATTGCTGATAACAGCAACAGGTTGTGACCCTTCATGTGAGCTAGCACTAGAGGGAGGTGAAACGCTTCGCTGACTGGTTTCACAGGTACTTGCTGACTTCAGAGAAGCATTCTGCGGTTTGGACAAATTCAAGACTCTCAAGTTTTATTTTGGGCTTTGAAGTATATTGTCAAGCACAACCTTTTTCCCCATCTCCTTTAGCCTTGCCATCTCCCTCTCATGTCTGCTGTAATCTTGTTCTCCTCAATGAGCTCCTCTTCACCATTTTCTATGGTTCATCACAGCCTTTGTGTAACAACTCAAAAAGCCACTTTTCCGGAGGTAAAGGAACAGAAAAATATTCATCTATGTGGTAATTAGACTACAGGCTAACATGACTGATAGAAGTGATCAATGATCACCAGGGACCACCTGAAGCAGTAAGACAAAGAATTTCTGAGAAAGCAACAAGGTATTTTGCATGCAGTAGTTGGCTATTTATTTTTGCAGAGCAGCCTTCTGCACACTACAAAATCTCTCTGCTGTTAATCTAGGATAATAAAGTGTTGAAGCAGACTGTGTTGTGCTACATGTCATCACAGCTAAAGTTTGGGATGCATTCCTAGTTCCTTTGACCTTCAAGAGCAGTGTCTTTTTCTTTTTCTTTTCCTTTTCCTAGGTGATCCCTGGCATGAAGCACATGTACAGGTTATCCTGGGACTATTACATTTTTTTGAAATCAGGAGATTAAAAGCTTTGGAAAGCACCCCATAGGCTGTGCTTCAATTCTTCATGCGTCTGTTCCCATTGGCTACTATATTTTGCCTTATACCAGAGCAGTTCCAGAGATAAAGGAACAGTCAGCAAATCCTACAGTTTCAGAAACCCTACTGCCAGCTGTAGAAATTAGAGCTTTTTTCACTGGGAATTAGTGAAAATGAGGAAATAAGAAATAGTACATTTAAGAGTAAGTATCCATCATAGAATGTTTAATCTATCAGAGAAGTATAGACAGACATCCAACAAAATATCAGTCTAAGACTTTTATTCTAGTAGCTTTGTCTACAAAAATTGCTTTTAATCACAGTGGCTTTATCCTTTAAGTAGAAGACCATGGAAGGGCTTCTTGGAGCTTGGGAGCCTGATTTTGCTTCAGCATTATTCCAGTTATTCATAAGCAGGTGCAGGGACAATAGGCCATATTTTTGTTGGAACACTGTTATAATTCGCTTTATGATAGGTGGAAGAGCATGAGTTTCTTCATGCAATGGGTGAGAATGTTACAATGCTGTAATTTCCCTTTCAGCATTTTTCCAGAGTTCTGCTTGAAGAGAAAGAACATACACCTTTTAGGTCACAGTTCCTATATAACTTGTTTATAATATACCTTATTTGGGCCTCATTTAAAATTATGACCATTCTGTGATGGCTGTCATGCTTTTAGCTGATGGGGACCTCTGTATATACTTTTTTGTAGATGCACACTCGTGTGCATGCATATAGCAGAATGGAGGGTTAGGAGAACACTGGCATACAAACCAATTATTCATTATAGATTTTTTCATCATTGAGATAATACTAACAAGACAAGATTATTTAGTGGCTACATGTTTTGAGAAACAGAAAGGCCACTGGCCTGCAAATGTCCTTGTAGCTACTTTTCCCTGCCCTGCTTCATGCTTGGCCCAGGTTGCAACGTGCCCCTCTCAGGGGGAGAATATTTTGACACGTAGCAGCTTGTTCTGAGTTTCCATAGCCATTCTGTTCTTCATTAGTCCCTAAGAATCCTCATCCATTTGAACACCTCTGCCCTAACCTTTCATGGGGATTTTGCTGGCCACCTTCCAGCTCTCAGAGGAGCTTAACCATAGCCTAAATTTGCTCCTGATTTGTACAAGAGTGTTCTCTCAGTACCCCGTTTTGTTATGCCACTGCTGCAATGTCACTGCTAAGACAGAACAACACAAAGACTACAGCTAGCTGAACAAGGTTTGGTAGGAATGGGGCCCAGCACCCCCAAGGTAGGAGCCACCATTTTGATCAACACTGATAACTTCAACCAGCATTATTTTGATTTTCATGGTTTCTGTAATTTGCGATAAAGTACTTATTGCTACTACATGCACATAGTTTCTGTTCTCAGAGCAGAAACTTTAAAAATGTTCACTCCTGGCTACGATTGTGCAAGGAAGGATAGCATCTAAAATGTTTGTGCAGGAGGAAAATCAGATTTTGTACAGCCAAATGTCCTATGGTTACAATTGCAAATCCAAAACTTGGGAGCAAACAAGGTTGTTTTTTTCCCCCTGTGACCCAATGTAAAAATATTAACAGGTAATTTTTATAAGATTTTAACTTAGTTAAAACTTTTTACTTAGTGTGGAATGTTACAATGGCATAATTATGCACCACAGCTTGGACCAAAAGTAAGAAATCAATGTAAACACCTAGACAAGCAAGAACTAAGACAAGTTCACCTGACATGGATTTAGTTATGCCTACTGCTTCTCTTAGTACATCTATTTATTATTACATGCTGGGTGGTGCTTTGACACTTGTTACTAGGTGCTACTTTCTAAAGCAGAGATGTTAATTACAGAAGTGTCTGCCTAGCCAAATTAAATCGTATTAGGTTGTCTGTTGCAGCAATGAATACTGGTCCTAATAAGTAGTGTGAGGTGTGACAAACTGCACGGTTTGTTTTATGTCTTCAGGGAAGAGCATGAGGTTTCACACAGGAATCAGCTGGTTGATTGCCACAACTATTTCCATTAAACTTTTCAAAGGCTTCAGTGCTGTTCACTGGGAAAAAGAAAAAAGAATGCATGTTAGAGGGAGCAACAGCAAATGGTGTTTAGCAACAGACTTCATTCATCAGGTCTGTTTCTCTGCAAACATTCAAAGCACGCTGTATTTTTGACTGCAGGTTATCAGTTAAGTGAATTACAGCATATAAACACTACTGCTGTGTAAATCATACTTATCTGAGGACTTGTAAAAGCTTGCTCTGTTACCAGCACAAAGCACAATTTCAAGGAATCCCTCATCCTCAGCTATGTTGCTCAGGTATAAACGATTTCCCCTGCATGCTGGACAGATTCACTAAACCTTACTTCTACGAAGAGTTACTTGCTTAACTTTCAGCATGAGGTAAACCAATTGTGTTTGCTGAGATTACTGGTATAAGTAGCTTCATAGCAGTGTCAACTTGGGGCCAAGAGCCACACACAGAAAAATTGCTGTACCCTGAAAAGAAAGGGAAACAACAGTGTGTTCTTACTCAGACGTGCTCCCAGCATCAGTTAAAGGCTTAATCTGAGGATTTCATCCATTACTACTACTTCTACTCTTTGCTGAATAATTAGTATTTTTTTAAAAGTGAGCTGGAATAACAGTGCAACAATTTTTAGGGTTGCAAGATGTTAGCATGTGGGGGGGAAGCACTCCTAACACTATTATTTTCTCTATATCACTGCATTTGTGTGTCCCAGAGTGGAGAGAATTGCTTGGTAACTTGGTTTTCTGAGGTGATATCCTCAGGTGCCCTTAGCTCTCATTTTGAGCAAAACCAGCAGCTTTGAGAAGCACACTCTTTCAACTTTTCTGCACATCTCACCCATATTCATTAAATATCTGTTCCCTTTCATACCATAACTCCCAGTAAAATACAAACACTCTATTTGGTAGAGGAAAATATCTTACACAAGTATTTTGTAAATTATTTTATAATGTTGGCGTTGGTTTTGTTTTCACTTTTTTTCTTAGTTTCAAATGCTAAAACAACATGTAAAAAGACCCAAGACATTTGGTTTATTTGCTAATGCAGCTTAAGAACAATGTTTACCTCTTATCAAAAGAAGATAAGAGGCATTAAGATAATTTATATTGCAGTGGGTAATGGAATAAGTAAACATGCACTTGAGAATGACTCATGCTACTCTGCCATTATGTTTCAAGCGTTCATAGACATACAACATACACTTTGAGAATACAGTGAAAAATAACACTTTCTTTGCTCTATTTTCTTCTCTGGTGCTCCAAGAATTAATGCATGAATTGTTAACTGGGAGTAAAAATAATTTGGAGAATTCCTGACCTGAAAGGTTTATTTGCTTAGCTTTCATTTGTTTCCATTCTGATTAATATCTTTTCTACCAAGCTTCATGTTCATATCTCAACTGATCTTTTGTTTCCCCCTAGGGTTCTATCACCATCTTACAGTCCATTTTGGAAAGGGGAGTCACATAGAATAATAAAACTTGGACAAAATATTTTATGCTATGAAGTAATAAATCCAACCAATAATATCTAAGCATTCCTTAATCCCAACCAACTGCAAGAATTATTTAAAGGCAATCAGTCACATGTTTCAGGAGACACAGCCTGATAGATCAGACCCAGTAACAATATTGTACTCAATATTTTTCACTAGCACAAACTAAAAGTGCAGAGAGCTTAGTCTTGAAAAATGTCTTTAAAAAAAAGAACAGGCCAGAAGGTTACAACTTCACCATATTTACACTGAGGATAACAGGAGTACAAATTCACCATCAGAGTGCACATGCAGACTTCCCACATGCTGCAATTGCCACTACCTGAGAAAAACAGAAAGGTAAATTGCAGGAAACCTCATGCTGCAGTTGTACCATGTACCTTTAGGGTTCCTTAGCAACTTCTTCCGGTTTCTCCTCATCCACAGAAACTGAAAATGGAGACAAAATGCTAATGAGAAACATTGTATAGTATACCTGCAGAAGAAAAGGAAACAACTTAGCTACGAATAAGAAAGATCCTTTGGACTAAAGGGATATGATTTTCAAAGTCATATTAGATATGAAGACATTTTTCCTTTAAACTTTATATATCTCATTGTAATAGAGTTAGCAGCCAAACTTTGAAACTGCTTTGAAAATCTCAGCTGTGATGATTTTAACACACATTTTTCTTTGCATTCAATTACATTGTTCAACTTCGAGAGCAATATAAGAAAGAATCATTTATAGCTACATTGGAACATTGTAAGGTTTGTAAATATCACTTTCTACATTTTTCTTTACAGCAATGTAATTTAAGAAAATTCTATCTTTCAAATTAAGTCAGACTTTAAAAAAAAAAAAAAGCATCACATACAGCATAAGGGAGAAATTCTTGTGTGTGTGTGTGTTTGTTTTTTTTTTAATTAACTTTATGTCTAGCCACTTAGCAGGGCACTGAGCTCAAAATGCCCCCATGGACCACCTACTCACACCTATTTCTAATGCACAGCACATAGTTTCAAAATTAAATTTTCTGCTAGCACTGAGATGCCAAGCACAGTCACCGCTAGCAGGCACATTGTGTCGCTTCAGTTCTGCATGCTCTTGCAGCTGGTTCAGTGCAAGCAGCCCTTAGCACCTTTCAGAGACAAAACACTTCAGACCCAGCTGTACTCCTGCACCTTCTGAAGGTTGCCCCGACTCCTCAGCATCAGCGTCCTGGTTCCTCGAGGATGTGTCAGACATCTCTTGAGCTGCTGAGGCTACTCCTTCCTGGACACTGCCTAAGTTTTCCTCGTGGGCAGAAGAAGCTGCAACATCCAAGACTTCACTCACAGCTTCTAAGAATCAAATCAGAGAGAGAATTGTCTCATCTTTCCTCTCCATTCACTGGCACAAGTGAGGGAAAGCAGTCAAGGCTCACAAAGTGTGAAGCACCTGCCTAACATACATGTTGGAAGTAATTGAAGGCAACGGGGTATATAAGATGATTAAATTTTATCATGCAAATACATTTTTGCAAGTGGAATTCCAGGAAATGTCCCAACTAGTATCTGACTTTTCCTAGCCCTGGGGCAGAAACACAAGCTATTTTCACATCTTTAGGAAAAGGTACGTATTCTCTAAACTGTGTTCTCTTACACTTACAGATTTTATTTTCTGATTTCTGACAAATTATTAATGACGTACAAGATACTAATGGTAAAGTTTCCATGGAAATAATCCTCATTTGATGAACAGCATTGGACATTATATATGTACTCCGCATATCCTTGCAAAGATGCTATGAGTAGTTTTAATGGAGAAGTATCCTAACATCAGGCTGAAGAGTCAGGCTGTGATTCCAGTGTAGCACGAATGCCAACTAACCATTTTTCAATACTCCTTAAGGATAAAGCAACCTATTTATATAAGTATATAATATGTTTATTTATTAGTATGTCTGTGTACACATACATTCTGCAGGGACACTGAACACATCATCCAGTAGTTACATTTTAAATGTTACTCCGGTAAAATCTCTCTTACCATGTTCTTCTAATCTAGGCATTGCATTTTTGAAAACCTGTGTGTAATTGTCCCTGGTCACTACAGAAAACTCGAGCTAGTACTTTCACTCTTCAGAAATCTGAGTGGCGTTCACACTCATCCTTTGAGCGCACATGGACAGAATTTCATAGGAGTGACCTTTCTGATGCCTTTCTGATGATGAAGTGCTCCTTTCAAGAGGAGAAAGCTGGAAACAGCTCTTGATCAGAATATGCCTGCTCATGGCTGCATCAGCTGTGGCAGCTTAGACCGGTCGTTACCCATTCCTTCAGGCATTATCTCTAGCAAAGATTTAGACTGGACCAGGAAGGTGATTTTAGCATAGTTGTTTTCCCTTGTTGTACATATGACAAGCTACTCATTCGGTGAGTTTTGAGTACCATAAAAATGCATCATGAAAATAAGTCCTGTTCATTTTGTAATTCTGTTGCTATCACTATGGCTTTCTTACCAGGTATATCTGAAACTAAAAGTTGCCTAACACCAACCTTATAAAAGTTTGTATCGGTTCATGCATGGAAAACTATTAAACACCTAACAAGATTTTAGCTTCTCCCTAGTGTTACAATTAGAAACTTAGGAAAGGAAAAAGAAAAAGGCAATGAGCCATTCTGTGTGGTCTGCTGTTACCTTATTATCATTCCATTCTGCATAGTAAAATGTCACGTTTTTCATAGTCAAAAATGCACTAGAGCGTATAGATCAGGAAGGGTCTTTGCATGTGGTTTTTGTTGTTCAATTTGATACTGATCAACTGTCAGTTTTCAGAGAATTTCAATGTGTTTTTTCCCTATTTCCATTACCAAAACATCATCCAAAGATGGTATCATCCTGAACTTAGTGTTGTAGCAGTCCATAAACATGAAAGCTATTTTGAACATTAATCTGACATACCAAAACAAGTCTCTATTTTTTGGTGGTTTGTATACAGCTCAGTCTTGGAACAAATGCTGTGTTCTGCTCACAAGATGAATACATTTTTCTCTGTTCTATGGAATTCCTGTGATCCCAGGGCAACCCCAGGTTAATGATTATTTGGCAATCTGAGAACAAGTCACCCACCTCTTTCAGAAGCAGGTCTGTGACACAGTCCCTTCTCTGGGAAGGGCATTAGACATAACAACAGAGTCCATCATATCCGCCTCTTCCATCAATCAGCAAATAGCACAAAGCATTAAGAAGTTTAGGAAGTTGTCCTTTTTGTTTCTCTGCATATTAATTTAATCTCAGTGGGATTGTTTTTTGTTTTCTATTATTTATTTTAATCTCCATACTTTTCATATTTTTTTCAGTCCTGCTTAATATCTATGATTTTCCATGTACAAAACTGCAGTAATACTATATGAAAAAAAAATTAATCTATGCCAGGTACAGTGATGACTCATTTTTCATAATTCTTGGAAGGAGTTTATTTTTCTGTCTATTCAATTTTTATGAAGTCGATTATAAGCCTGTCATGAAACTGTAGAAGTTGAGTGTAATTGAATTTTCTTAGTTCTACAATTCTACAAAATTTAACTTTCTTTTTTTAAAATAGAACTGTAGAGATGTTGTAACATCTTAACTGATTGTGCTGTTTTCTGAAGGCTGATCAGTTTGAAATTGTGAAGTCCCCATATATCTTCATGCAGCAATGACTGTGACCCATTTTCTCCATTTACAGCAGCTTTCTTACGATTTCTACATGCTTTGACTGAAAATAATCTGCATTGCAACTGCCTCTCTGCAGTGAAGACACATGGTATTTAAGTACTGTTTGTATTATGTTTTCCACTGAATGCCCAGCTGCTTTATTAGAGATATTACACAATACTACTTCATCTCCTTAACATCTTTAACAAAACACCTACTTGCAATGTTCCAGTCAAATTCGTCTTAAATGATTCACCCTGACCCCTATAATGTAAAATCTAAAAATGACAATGCTCTTGATATTCTTAGGTTTCTTCCTATATTCACGTTTTTTCTTAATTCTGTAGAAAACAAACAAAACAAACAACAACAAAAAGAAAAACCCATATAATCAATCAACAGCACTGCAGTTAAATGGTTTCATAATTTTACAGATTCATTCAGTGTTTTTTTCCTGCCTGAAATCTTCATAGGACACATTACTCTACAGAAGCCACACTTCATAGTTTTATGCAAGGTATTATACTGGTAGCAAAACTTCAGTTTTTGTGTAAAATATTAGCTCTTTTTTTTTCCTGGGAAAAAAAAAAAAGGATATATTTTTTAAACAATTCTTCACCAGGCATTTCTCAATTATAAGTTTTTCCCTGGGATAACAAGTAAGCCCCTGCATCAATGGATACTTCTTTCATTTTGCTAGGCATTTGCATTATTCTATTGCACTTGTAGATCTGAATTAGGAGCTTAACTTTCTTGTCTTTCCAACAAAAGGTAATATAGAAGAACTTCAGGCCTCAGATAAATCAAACTAATCATGTTTAATCATGAGGCAAGTAGCTAGGCTTTATATATTGCATTAACAGCTGTTCTGAAAGTGTTCTAAGGGATTATAACATACTGAAAATTTTGAGAGTACAAAGTCCTTGGGCTATTTAGACCCCCGGCATGATATCACTACACAACCATCAGTACGTAACTCAACACCTTTATAATATCCATTGCTTTAGTGTAACACTGAACTCTAACAAAAAATATTACCTATTTTTGCCCAAGATAATTACATGCACTCTTAAATGGGTTTTAGCTCCTTTGCTTTACAAGATAACCATTTCGAGAAGAAACACGTCCTTCCAAATTGTGCATGCAGAAACATGATTGGGCAAGAAACAGCTGCACATTAAACATGCACCAAACAATACCAAACAATTTATGTTATGAAAACCCATCTGTTTTGAGTTGCAAATATAAAAAAGGAAATTGGTTTTTACAGACAAAAGGAAATCAGCTTTTTAAAAAAAAAAAAAAAAAAAAAAAAAAAAAAAAACAAGACAGAAGCATTAGGAAGCTCCAGTATCTTACTGGCACTATGTCCAACATCTAGTCATCTAGTTCCACGTAGAAGTATAATTTTTAGGAAACTGTATCCCTATCATTTCAGTGAAAAAAAGCTTCTTCCTGCATAAAATAATAATTCCTGCAGTCTCTAAGGACACAGTTTTTACTCTTACAAATGCTACAAGTTCTAGCATTGAGAAAGCAGGACTACATTTCTGTGTATTCACAACAGAACAGACAACATTCCAAATCCATTGCATTTCTGCATTCTCATGATTTTCAATTGACTTGTCTTAATATTAGCGAGCTCAGCATTCCCCCAGTAGAACAGAGAAGCATGATAAGCAGGGACTTGTATGACCCGTACGACTGACTGATGCTTGCTCCAGCTAATAATATAAAACATAAAAATCATTAAAAACCACATATGGGTTGGCTTTCTTCTGCTAATAACAACAACATATGAATGGACTTTCAGAATCCAGATCCTACTACTTGCATAGCGTCTTCCCCCAAAGCTTTGAAGCATTTTAAACAAGCTTAAAAACTTTCCTGAGGGATTTTTCAAGCAGGATCAGGACTTTTGTCTGGGACTCAGAGTTCTAGTCTGAAGTCAAACTGACTTCCATCGGCAGTCATGTCCCACCACCTGGGAAACAATATGCTATAGGGGATCTTGAAGCAGGCAGGTGAAAGGGAGGTATGGAACAAGTTGAGTGGGCACTGATGACAAGTGGATCTGAAATCTGCTAAGAACTTGGCTCTTGCAAAAAAATTTGTAGATGATAATTTTTCTGATAGCACTTCCATGTGGGAGATAGTGTCAGGTTTTAGAGTTCAGTGTTCATAAAGCTGAGTTTTCCACGTTGTGTTTCATACCACATACCATGCATGAAAGCTAACAAACAAAACTAACAATGGTCAAATATATACATAGTATTTCATAAGTCAGGTTTCATTGACCGAATTCCTGAAAAAACAATAAGATATGAGATCAAAGGGAATTAAAAACAAAGTTTACTTCTTTACCCATTGCACTCATCTACATAATGTCAGCATTGTCAAGAGGTTAACCCAGAAGAGTCAGAAGTGAGAAGTCCTTACTCCCCTGTCTAACCAAGAGTGAATTATTCTGGGAGCAAGACTTTTTTTTTTTTTTTTTTTTTAAACACTAAACAGAAGTCTTTTTTAGTGCTAATTTAAACTAAGGCTTTAAATCTTGGGGCAGCACTTCAAAAAAATCAACCATGTTAATGTGAGGGTTAGGTCTTCAAACTTCCACTGAAGTAGCAGTTAACAGTTATTTGCTAAGAAAACAAACAAAAAAAACATTTTACATACAGAAAGAATTTTTTTTTTTTGAAAAAAGAAAGAACTGCTTTCCTCCTTCCTCAGGCAGGTGAAGCACTTTACCTTGTGAAAGAAATACATCCTCCTCTTAATATGTACAAATAGAGGAAACTGACTCATACAGAGCAGCATTAAAAGAGGGAAAAGCTCAAGTTTAAAACAAAACAAAAAAAAACAAAACAGTTAGGCACCGGGGGGGTGGGGGCTCTCTTGGAATTGCGAATTTCACTCCTACAGCAAAACTTTTGCCACCTTTGGCCAGTCAACTCAGCACTGCTTCAGAGTGCTCCCCTTGTTCAGAGTGCTTTTGTGCTGAAACGTTTTGATCATTCTTAACATCTAGCAATACCAACATACAGATGACCAATACGAACAGCCAGTAGGTGTAATTATACTACCTTGGTTTTTATATTTTTCTATCTTACAAGACTTTAAATTTTACTTTGTATTTTTGAAGTGCTTTCATAAGTATGTTTTTCTTATTTATAACATATATGGAGAAGAGAGGTGTTCTGATTTTAAAAAGAAAGCTATATTCAAATTTTCCCTTGCCTGGGGAGAAGTGGAGATTTTTCTCCCTCAGGATGGAAGTTTCATAACAAGATCATACAAGATACTTACAACGTTCTCAGTAGAGAGAGCCTATATTTTCCCCCAGTTTTGCATTTCCCTACTAATACATTTACAGCTATCGTATTTTGCTCCTAATATTTTGATTCATTTTAACAAAATGTGTATTTCAGTTAGAAAAAAAATCTAAACAGACATTCACTTCCTGTATTAAAAATAAATAAACCAATTAAAAAAATAAAAATGTACTTTTCTGAGTGAATCATTTCACTTATAGCCGTATCTTTCATATCATGTTTTTGTTTTGTTTTTAAACAGTCAAGATGAGACCGGTATCTTTCATGCAGAAAGTCATGTTCAATTACTTCTGAAAACATTCTTTGCAGAAGAATTTGGTTTTATAAAGCTAAAATAATACCAGATAGCTAGCATAATACAAATGGAATCTGCCTGGAGCCACAGAATGAACACAAACCAAAGTACCAAAAAAGGCTTTGATATTTCAAGCTACCTATAACATAACCAATGTCACACAATAATTCCAAAGAAAAAAAAAGTCAAGTAATTGTGAAAAACAAAACAGTATTCTATTGACAGCCCTCAGGGCATAAAGCTTCTCCTCAGTAAGCTCCACTGCAGGTTTCTAGGATGTCCCCTGCAACATTAGGATAGTCAGAGCAAAAAATTCCCTGTTGTTAATTTAAAGAACTGCTAATGGAAATCTTGGAGTAAAATTCACTTAAAGTCAAAATCTGTCACATTTTAAAGTAACTCAAGAAAGTTTTTGTGAGAGGTTGCAAAGTAGAGGACAAAAGGTGGGGGTACCTGGCTCCCTTAGACCTGCATTAAGTTTTACCCACTTCAGACAGTTTCCAAAGTAGCAACCAAAGTTCAGCATTTGTTGGTTTTGGAAAAATAAGTTTCTCTCTGCAGGGAGAAACACTGGCCAAAAATTAACACAAAAATCCCAGTGCTGGTTTGCACTGCCACCACAGGTGAATAGAAAAGAGTCCTGGATGACATTTTCTCTGAAGCAGGACACTAATAGTATTCCTCCGCATGCTGTATTTACAGAACATTTTCAAGTAACGCAGGTACCAATATCTAACGTGAAGTAAATGCTAACAGTATAGGTTGACCAAAGTAAGTTCTTGCTTTCCAATTTAAAGAAAGTTAGCCTTTATTATTTTTTTTTTTTATAATTATTCTTGATGTGGAGCTATAAATACTTTATTAGTAAAATCAGTACTTCCATTTTCTCCTTAGCGGTGAAAATCATTCATGCATTATTCTCTTTATGTCATTTCATCAGCTCTAATATTTCTTCAGTAATTACTTGTTCTATAATATACAAATAGGAAGACAGTTATTTTATGCAGTTCTTGCACCCTTATTTGTTTGCACTCTTAGCTTGGAATTTCTAGCATTTTTCCGTTTTACTGGAGTGCCCACTTAGTGCATGCTGTAAAATTCTCTTCTCAGCTGAGGTGATCAAAACTGAAGTCTCTCCATCTACCAGCTTATGTCTTCAGATACTCACAGCTTTTACAGAATTATTTTCTAAACATTATTCACATTCATCACACAGATTTTTCAGTTCTTTATGCTAGGATGACTCATCTATAAGCCAATGTAGGGCAATCAGAAGGACGGAAGATAAACACGGCAGCCCAAGGGACAGATGAAGAAAGGGATAAACATGAAACAGAAACAGCCAACAGTAGTTCCACGGATATGGACACTGCCCTGGTAGGATAACATCCACATAATTCAATTTTCTAAAGCCCAATTTAGCTAGCTTCATCTACTATAACCAATGAAAAGAAAAAAACTTCTGAAAGGAGATTCAAAATAGAAAGCCTTTACTATAGTTGGTAATTAGCACAAATTTAGTCAGATGTGGTAAATACTTCCCCTCATTCTATTTGTCTTGTGTTACCACACTCTACATCTAAAGATCCATTTAATGCAATGAATTTATATGTATGAAAATGGCAAATAATAGGCCTGTTATAAGATGTTTCCAATTTGTACGGGCAAGGACAAGGGCTGAGGGGAGAATAACAGTGTAGTTACTTTCCCAGGCTCCAACTGTAAACAAGCGGTATAGCTGTTGAGGCCTGTCCAGCCCTATCCGCGCTGTATCTTACCCCAACACGACTTTAAGGTCCCAAAGAGCTGCAGGTTGAACAGCTTTTCCTCCTTCCTACATCTCTCACAAACAAATGACTAGAAGGATGCATTTGTTCTACTGAGCAACATCGTTCTGAAAGCCTCTGAATAAGTATGAGCAATCACAAATTACTTTGATGACTTCTCAGCAATCTTCAAAACACTGCCAGTGTCACAGCATAGTTCAGAAGGCATTTGAGTACGCACCCAGAGTTTGGGAACTTACCAAGCAAAAACAATGTACACTGATCCCATAGGGTGTTTTTATCTGCTTGGCATCATTGTGTGATGGGGTCAGCAAAAGTTCTGTCCAGAAAGCAGTAACTCCTGCCCAGCACAGCCTATATTTGTTTCTCTAGGTTGCAGACAACTGGCATTATAATGTCATTCAAAGCTTAACACGGAAAACACTGGCACATTCATACACTAATCCTCCCCAAACCTAGTTACTCACCCTTCCTAAATCCAGTCATGGAAGAACAGTGTTTGAAATAATAAATGGAGAAGAGACCTCATTCTTCAATACTTGCAAAATTAGAAAGGAACCTACACTACAGAAGTCAGGAGTCTAGGAACGCATGGCTTTGGGCTAATTGCTTTTGCTGTTCCAGCTGATAATGCCAAAACCTCAAGCCTCCATAACAGCTGGAAGAAAGTTTGTAGCAGCAATCCAACAAGCTAAAACAGTCGCTAATGCAACAACACTGCCTAATCCAAATAGTATCTTGCCAATATGTGCATTTTATAGCATTTGTTCTATCTGAGGACTAATTGATCTTCATTTAACATCACACAGGGTACACTAAAAGGAAAACAACATGAAATGTACCAGCATCAGGCAGTAACAGCGACAGTGCAATTCTCAATTAAAAAAAAAAAAAAAGCACAGAAAAACAGAATTTAGAGGAAGCTAATATCTTGGGAACAGAGTAACACAGCACAATACTTTTTTTAGCAACAATATTTCCCAAAATTCCAGGTACCAGTAGTGGGTTGTAAATTGCTTAAATTGAGGCAAGGAGAAAATTTCAGCCAAGTACAATTGTAATGAATTTTCTAAAACCAAAATTACCATGTTTAAGTACCTATATCCAAGGTTTTGTTTGTTTGTTTTTTGAGCATCCACAGATGCTCATTCATTTTACCTCCATACATACTTATGTATGTATACTGGAGCTTGAGATTAATGTCCACTTGTTGGATACCTTACACTTCCAAATATGTTACAGAAAGCCTTATAATTTAAAAGAATCAATTGTATTTGAGAAAGCAGACGTTTGATGGTAATAAAAATACTTGCACCTTCATCTGCAGAAGTAGTATCAAGCTACCAACAAGACTAATAAAAGTTATTTAAATAAGTCTTCTTTTTCAGTGTAAGTCTACATTTCCCTTGTCACTTCTGAAAGAAAATACTTCCCTACCTTAGTAAAAAGGCAGGCAATTTTACTCTAAATGGAGAGGACACAATAAATAATCAAGAGTGTTAAATACAGACCTGAAAGGTATTTCCAGAATGTTCTTAATTATTTAAAAAACAAGAACAACAACAACAAAAAAACCCACACTTTTTAAAGACACAAATAGCTGTTTACCGCAGGTAAGCACTCAGAACAAAGTGGCACATACAGAGAAGAAAACTTCTGAGTCAAAATACTATCTTCTTGTATTTGAAGTATTATGTCGATTGAAACTAGTTTTTAGGAAAGGAACATCGGTTTAAGCTTTTTTGTGCAAGACTATGTGCTGCTAGTTAAAACCGTCATAAGGTCAAGAGCCAGTGGCACCTGTCAATTCCCTGGAGATGTGATTAAAGAACTGCTTTGGCAGCCTTGCTGTCCTACTGCAGGCTGGGCCTGGATGAGATGTGCAGACAAACGCTAAGGTGACCTGGTGGCAGGAGGTTGCTGACTTTGCAACCTCCCACAGCAGGATTCAGGTTACGCAGTAGCCACAGCAGGACAGCCCCAGAGGAGGAACCTCACGTGAACTGCTTATGGGATTCATACGGTTCATCCTCGGCTTAGGCACAGCTATGAAGAACGATTATTTACAACAGTCTTTATTAGTGACCAGTGGCACGAGAAAACTGTGCTCAGATCCAAGTTCTAACATCCCGGAAATGCCAAAAGATCAGGCACTCCCTTGCTTCAGACGCTAGTAATCACTGAGGTGAAGTACAACTGCTGCTTGACATGACATGTTCCAGATAACATGTAATATCCTGATTAGAGGTTGGGAGGAAGATGTCTGAAACAACACGCAGAAGTCTCTCAACAATTTTACGTCCCACAGGCTCATTTCTGCCAGCCTTACCACTCAGCAAAGAATAATTGATGCAGCAAGATTTAACAGAGGACACGGCCCTCAGAATCCCTTGTATCTATGCAGCAGCAGCTCTGTTCTAGTGCTGACTTTTCAGTATGTTGCCAGAGAAAACAGATCTAGGAAATCAGTAATTTCTACATACCACATCTACTCCTGCTCAACACCAGCAGTAACTAATGGTTACAAGACACGGGTTTGCTCTTACAAAAATAGTAACTACACAAAGTCACCGTGTCTGGAATTAGATACTCAGACTTAATACCCTTACGCACAACATTTCTCAGGCAAGTTTCTAGAGCCTTAGCTCCTTTGTCTTCAAAAGAGTGACGGGAATATTTACCATACGAAGATCCCACCCTACCCAACTATCCACACATCAGCATTGTGAAAGGAATATTCAGCCACTTCTGAGTACAAGCAAGTCCCCACTTCTTAAAATGAAATTTTGCAATTGCTCTGTAGAGCAACACAGGTTAAGACATTTTAAAACATCTCTCTTAACAGCTCTGATTCACTAATTTTAGCATACACCTGACTACTTCCTTTCTAAATTAAATAGTCTACATATTCTATAGAAAAAGATTTATTTTTTTTTTTAAGCTGTAGGTACTTTTACTACTACCCCACAAATATTTTGTTTATGTAAACAGTAATAATCACAACAAATGTACTTATACTTTTTATGAGCTATTATTACATTTACCAGGTTGGACCAAGTAATGTTTTAAAATACGTTATTTTTAATGGATTGTTTTGCAGACAAGCATAGGAACTATTCACACATGAATTAAAATCCCATTTGCATCTAGAGCTTTCACATAAGTCAACCATTTGAAGAGCTGCACCACCTCTCAAGTTCATTTGTTAAAAAGGCAATTAGGATGCATCCGTTCCTCAATGAAGCCACCGAGGAAAAAGGTAAAATACAATTCTGGAGTCAGCTAATACCTTTCAAGGTACTACAATAACCTCCCACAGACTAGCAGCCAAAGTACTTTCAATCTCAGTTTGATTTGTATTTTAGATGCGTGTTTGTTTTCTCAAAAAGAAGTCAAACATTGGCATGCAGTAAAGGTTCCGTGTTTAAGTCAAGATTAAACCCATCATTAGTTTTCACACTTGCTACAGCCACACTGAAGCCTTCCTTTCAAAAGGAAGTATTACAGTGAAGATTCTCCTTCATCATAGGCTTGCCAATTGCTTCCTTTGTTTGTTTGTTTTTAAAAACTGTGGATACCAGATGCAAATGTTTGCTGCTTTCCTATCTATCAAGAAATTCCAATTGCTTTATGTGCGTCCCTTCCAGCCTTAATTGAATCATTCAAGAGGGAAGAGGAAAAGCCATTGCTCTATACTTACAGGTTAGCAGTAAATAAATTTGATTGCCAAACAAAAAAAAATGAATTACATTATAATCCTATGTTTTATGCAACTTGTGAATAGGTTTGCCCCTGTATTACTGTGATTTTAAAAACAAACGGTAAACAAAAATATTTCAGAGTTCAAAATACTGGATATGTTGCCTCCAACTGGCTCATGTTTAATACCAATTTGACGTTTTATTGAATTTTGAAGCTTTTAACCTGATCTATCTTTAAGACCGAGACCATAATGACATGTTGGTTGTTATGCAATTCTGTTGAAGTTAACTGACAGAAGAGCTATATTTAGTGTGAACATCCTAGGAACAGCCTGTTAAATACAGTGTTTAGATTCTTTAATAGACCCTTAGGAATCTGGTCACAGGAACAACTGTTTAACCAATCATATTACATGCTCACCTTAACATAAGATCTTGAAGAAGTAGAACGGGGTCATAAAACAAACTTCATTCTTCTAGTTTTAGACTAACTCTGGTGCCACAGGCAATAGGCTTTTAGAGACACTGATTATATGAACTTTCTTGAAAGTTTGATTATCTTATGCTCATGATATGTCAAGGTAACACACACACACACACACACCACTCGTAAATTAACCTTGCACTGCAGCAGCTTCTGAATTAGCAGCAACTTCCAAATTAGCAGCAGCTTCCTGCTGTGCTCCCTCCACAGCAGGGGATGCATCTGCAGCTGGTAAGTCATTCTCCCCTCCAGTTTCTGGGGACACCCCAGAACTCTCATCCTGTGCTGCAGGTCCAGCAGCAGTTACTGCAGCAGCTTCTTCCGTGCCTGTGTCTTCTCCAGTGACTTCAGCTGTCTCCTCTTCATCACCTTTTAAGGATTTATTTAATACAAATGAAGAAAGCATAAAGTGCATGCATGCAACACAAATTCACCAACTACTTCTTACCATCATCCTAATTTAAATTTAAAAATGGGAAGCTAACTAAGCTTTGAGATCAGAATTTACAAACCAAGCCAATAAATCAAGAATTAACCCCCCTACTGTCTAACATGACACCAAAAAAAAAGATGTTTACAAGATAAGGAAACCATATTCTTAATTACTAAGTTTCACAACTGCTTCTGTGTAGTAAATGAGAGTGTGGCTTAAAGCAAGTGACTGCAAGAAGTGGGGGTGCAGGGAAGGATACAAATAAAAAGTGATAGGGACCAGACCATACACAAGTGTTGCTCCAAATCCACTCTGCTGAAAAGGCCAGCGATAACGCACTCTGACTTCACAGGGAGCAGGATTCTCATCCTGTTCACACTCGGTAGTGAAGTTACCACACTGGGAATAAGACATTTGCCACCATACTTAGAAGCTCTTGTGCAGTGTATTATCAATCAGGCTCACAGCTCAGAAGCACTGCACTCCAAGGCGTGGCTTCTGTTTGTGCAGGGCTATTTTCAAGGTAGCTAATTTGACTAGCAATAGCTACAATAGGGTAGAGCCCAACAAACAATTAGTTTTCAGATGGGTTTTGTGCCATCTCTTAGCTCTACTTTGCCAGAGGTATTCTGTTATCCCTGTTTATCCTGCTTTCTTTAAAGCTATACTGACTGCACAGTGACCACACTCGGGACTGTAAGAGCCTGAGCACTCAAGTAAGAAAGATAAGATCTGTGGAACAGAATGAAACAGGGGACCCTTACTGAAACTAGGTATTTAAGAAAATTAACTGCAAATTTTAAGTGAACACTGTTCACTTTACGGGAGATATGATCGCTTATGACTGACTTTTTTTTTTTTTTTCCTAAAAAAGTCCTAGCTGTCTCAAAGAATTGCCTTACTGCTGTGGGTCAGACTCTTTAGAAACTGAAAAACCCAATTTTTCCCAAGCATGCAATACCTCAAACTCAGCTGAGACAAGTCATTACAAACAGCACAAAACAGCAGAGAAGATGCACAAACACCATGCAAATACGCACTAAGATCAAGAAAGTCATATAGCAAGTGTTCATTGCAAGTTTACTACCAGACCCGACTCACCAAGTGAAAAAAACAGAACTGGAAATAAAGTTTGCAATACAGTGTAAACTAAGTGAGAAAGAAAAAGGAAAGGAAAAAACTTAAAGAGACATAGTCAGAATTTATTTTATTCTTTTATATTTGTTTAAAAACTGAACGGATCAATTTTATGTCTTGGTTTTCTTATGCCAATGCAAGCCTATCTGTTTGTGTTCGGGTTTTAACACAAGTCTACCCATTGTTCAGCAAAAATCAAAGCTTTGTACTACACAACCTGATCATGTCCCTTTAAGAGAATGCTATCTTTCAGAAAAACTAAATTGATTACACAAAGAACAGACTAACAGCCAAGCTCAGCATTCAGTACAGTTTATTGGACAGTCAAATATAGAGTGCATTCATTCAGAACAGCCAGCTTCTCAATCTCACAACTGCCTTCTACAAAGCAGATCCAGTAATAGCTCAATATGGTTTGGCCTTGCAAACATAGGTACTTCTTTTAAAGTCTCACAAGTATGGAGTTTTACAATAGAAGGCATAAAGTCATCCCATTGTAGGCTGCAAGGTACGCAATGGTGAACGACTGTCCTTTGTATTTAACTTCCTCAGGTTTGGAAAGAGATTTCCCTTGTATTTTAGTCTGGAAAGTGTAAAAGCAGAGTATAGATTAGAAAGATTGAATCAGCTTGCATCAAGTTAAAAAGAAAAATCATTGCTGCAAAGGAGGAAATACGGAATAAGTTAAAAGGAGACACATGCAAATGGAAGACAAAACTCGGTATTTGCTAAATAAACAAGTAGAATGTTCCACAAGGCAAGCATCATTTTACAGTTCAAGTGATGTCCCCGATTTCCAGCTGCTACTTTGTCAGGCTTCTGCCAGGGCTTTTTATTTTTTTTTAAATCCCTTCCTCCATTTGAGAGTAGCTTTCAGTCAGAAAGTGTTACAGAAAATTTACTATTAGATTTTCTTTTAAATGTCTCATTTCAACATTAAAATACCATTAAATATGATTTCAACCTGCCAATAAACAAGCAAGCCTGGAATAGGTTTTGATCATTTCTCTTGTTTTGACAGCATTGTTTGCTACATGAAGTTTTTTGTAATAGACAATTTGGGTTTGGGCACAAGGGGAAAACTTTCCTCAGAATGAGAAACCATGAAAATTATTTGGATCAGGAGAGTCTCTCTCTGATCTGCTGCACTCTAGTTGTAAGCTCTTCCAGCTAGAACATCTTCTCTTACCATACAATATGTAGCAAATACGCCACAAATATGCTGTTTGGCATGTTGCTATTCTATCCACCATTTGATATCATTACCAACACTGTTTTACAGCGTATTTTAAGCTTGAACTTAAGTGATCCTAAAAAATATTATATTACTTCTAGAACATAATTTAATCACTCTTACCAGCAATGCTTACTGTGAAACAGTGTAAGGACTTAACTGAATCTAAAGAATATGTGGGGAAAGAAGCTGCTGTGGCACTTCTGGGAAAAGCAATACTATGGTAACATACCACGACAAGATCACACAAAATATGACTATGCAGGGCACAGGAAAAAAAGGGGAGGAAGAGATGTTAATTTTTTGAGAAAGCACATAGAAGATTCCACAGGAAAAATAAGAATAGAAACCTCTTTTGGGAGGATACAGTTGGGGATGAAGAAGGATTTGGAAAAAAGAGCTGATTCAACATTAGTTTTGTATTGTGAATTGGAATTAGTCACTCAAGTCCAATTAAAAGCTCTGGCTTAAGCATCTAGCCAGGAGTCCAATATCCAGAATAATACAGAAAACAAGTTTCAAACGTCTTCATTGAATGGCCGCAGAAATGTTTTGGACTTCTTACTATCTATAATGAGAGGCAGCAATCATCTGCCACTGGTTGTTACATTTATGTAAATTACTAAATTGCACAAGGCATCAGATTATGGGACATCCGGGGAGTACCTGAAGTGACAATTAAATAAGTTACACAGCACTGGGCACTCTTACCCCAGTCTCAGGCAACACAGCTATAGCCTTCAGAGGGTAAACAGCACCACTGATTCTGCTGGTGTCCTACTCAAACATTTTGGTAGACTAGGGTTAAAAGTCAGTACCTTGCAGAAGTGAACCCTCCAAGAAAAGAGGGAATTTTCTAACAACGTTTGGAGTGGCCTGGAATATTTGGTTACTGCTGCTGTATTCTTCTGACTACCTTGGCATAATCCTTGTTTCTTCCCTGAACAGCAGAAGGCTAAGGCACTGGGAGAAAATATATTCTTTGGTCCTGATCAGATTTTTGTTTGAGGGACAAGGAAGGATTGCATCAAAATTGTGGCCAAAATCTCAGCACCCAAAGAGTAAGTTTAAAACCTGTATTATTTCCAGTTGCTTTAAAGAAAGGAAATTAAAGTATTTTGCCATTTTAAATCTTAAATTCTGCAACTTTAAAGCTTTAAAACTAAAGGCTATGTTGTAGAACTTCAAGACTAACTTCAAAAGAAATAATTTTAGAGGCAGACAATTTAAAGCACGTTCTCACATTGAAAAAGAAGTTAAACTCAGCATACTTTATTCAGAGCTCTTCTTTGTGTGGATGCAAATAAATAAAATCAATTCTCTAGATGTCAGCCTCTGAAAAAATAAGGAACAGCTTCAAGTGCCATGGTTTCATTTAAAAAATTTTTTTTTTTAAGTGATAACTCAATAAACATGAAGAGATCCGTACCAAGCCATTTTTATAATTGCTTTTCATAGCAAGGCCATGCTTGCCAAAGTTCTATCTTTCAGATTAACTTCATTGTAACACTAATTGATGTAGACAGAGACAACATTCCATTACAAGTATTTGAACTAACTTGGTCTAATTATTTAAGCATGAAGAACTACGGAAGGATTTGCCATACATGTAGGTGATGTCTGCTTTTCATTTAAACCTAAAATGGAAAGGATTAAATCAAAGTTGTGGGACGAGAAATGGGTTCTATTTACAATATTTAAATAAACAGATATTTTTCCTAGCTCAACACGTCAAGATTGAACTGTGTTCCCTGATGACATGTGGCCTGGAGTCAAACTGTTGACTGAGAAAGAGATATTATGCCTCTTCCCGCGCCTCCTCCCTACCAAAAAAACAGAACTGATTTTGACAGCATTGTGCATTCAATCAAGTTTCATTAAGTAAATCAAATGAAAATACCCAAGATACAATTAATAATTCACACATAAGCTCTTTTCATCCAAAGGTACTGCAGGTTGATCACAGGCCAGATTCACTGCCTAAGCATTAAGCCCATCTCCAAAATTTGAGCTGAACACCTTTGCCTTTACTCCCAATCACAGATCTTGGGCAAGGACTTGGACAGCGTTAAGGCCCAATTAGATAATCCAGATATCTGCTCCAGGTCCTCACGTACCCAGAGAACAAGACAGAAGAGCTCAACTCACCCTTGTATGACATGGTTTTGTTTTTCCGCCCCTCAGCTCTCTCCTGAAGAATATGAATGTGTTCAATGTAGTTGCTGCGGGATGAACCAACTACTTTGTAGGTCTGAAAAATAATATATCTAAACATATATCTAATATATATGTATGTAAACATATCTAACTACAAAATTACCAAAAAAAGGGAAAGGGGGAAGGGTTTCAAACAGGTGCTACTGCTTGTTTTAAAAGGCATATCAAATTATTATAAGCAAGGTAAAAATATCCAAAAATCTATTTTGCTTCAATAACATATTTATATATTTCATATTTATGAAATGTGTAGGTGTTGGAGAGAAAATACAATGTTTCAGGAACTGAACAGAGTATTTTGAAAGAAACTTATGGTCAGACTTTTTTTTTTTTATACAAACTACGGTAAGCAAAAAGCTGACAGCATGAGAATTTATAATTCTTTCAGACATGCAATCACACAAGTCTGATATTTTGAACAAGCAGAAGCTGCTTACCATTCTAGAGGATTATTTTGCGGGAGAGGGAAACTTTACCTCTTTGGGATGTGCTAATCACTATCTCAAATCTTAGTGGGGGAAGTAAGCTACTAAACAAAGGCTTTAGAGACACGAAGCACAGAGTCTGATATATTTAGAGGCAAGGTGGAGAATAATTACTGAAAAAGCTTGAAAAAAACTTGGTGTTTACAAAACTTGAACATGCTTTTTCTAAGTGACTAATATTCTTATCTTTCTTATTGCCCCAATTAACCAGGTTCACAATCTTCACCTTCTGGGTTCAAACAGCTTACTTCACATCCCTCTTGCCTACTGCAATATGTTCTTAATGTCTGCAGTTTGCAAGAAGAGGCAAGGTGTTAGAGACACATGCCTTAATTCACCTATGGACACATTAAATTCACATAGCTTTAAATATGTTTTCCACCAAGAATCACAGTAGCCATACACATCATCAAAATAACAGTAAAATAGGCAGGTAACACACATTGTTTCATTAGTCCTCTTGAACTGATTTTTGTTAAACTGTTTTTAATTATATGCTATGAACATTCGCATTTTATTGACAGAGTTTACATCTTGACCATATTTTTTAAACCCAGCACATGCCTTAAACCACATCGGCTCAGGAAGCACAGACAGCTGCAATCCCAATCACTTACATAACATAAAGCACCAAAAGCAGCAACACCAGCCAGGAGATAGTAAATCATGTTCTCTCCAGAAGAGCCAGGAACACTCCCAGACGACATCTGGCGAAGAGGCGCTAGAAAAACCATTATTGATAGTGATGTAAAAGTGCTGCTAAAATACGATCATAAATTAGAATTATGGAGTCTGAGCTTTATATGGGAAGGGATGATCAAAAGAGCCGTAGCAAAATTGGGGGATATAGCTTAGCAATGTTTAGCACAACTGAGTAAAATGGGGCGCAGTGCCTAACTTGAATGAGGTACACGGCTGAGATTTTCTTAAGAGCGTAAGATTTTCTGTGAACTGTTGTCTGCCTATCAGCTTCCAAGTACTGGATGTAGTCTATATAGACACGCTCTGCCTAAGGAAAGTAAAAGAATTGACCTGTCTTTATTCAATCACGATCAGCAGAGGAAACAAATTCGCTTCAGTTTAATAGCAGAGCACTTCTTCTTCAATTCTTTTCCTTTTAGTCCGCATTGTTTCATCTGCGAATAGGCTGCTGACCTTTAGATGCATACCCGTAACCTCCAGTATTGGCCAACAGGGCAGACAGGCAGGATTACACAACGTTATCCCTGATTGAGCACTTACTGCACCACAAAGGCAGTGTTAGCCATTTTTTTCGTTTGTCATTCCTACAGTTCCGATGCTTGCTATAGCCTTGGGGTTCTTCCGTACAGCTCAGAAAGAGACCCACGAACAGCACACGGAGTGCTGCTTGTCAACAAGGCTTTCAGCTGAATTTTGTAGCTTCATCCCAGATAAGAAACGCCTCGTTGAGCGGGTGCTCGCTAAACACAAAGTGACTCTGAGCGTCGCAGTCAGCAGCTGCAAAAATAGCCTCACTCACACCACGCCGCCACCCCGCGCCAGATCGTGTTTAGCACCACCGGTCTCATGACACGCTTTTCGGCCCGCTCCGCAGCGGCCGGGCACCCCGGCGGGTCTCCTTACGCCCCTGCAAACGCCGCCGTAGCAGCTTCGAGCCGAGGAGTTCTTCGGGAACGCTCCAGGGCAGCCGGCCCGCCGCTGCCTAACCCCGTCCCTCACCATTTTTCGCCCGCACCCTCCGCCACCCAACCTAGGGCTCCCAGCAAATACTGCTCACAGCCCAAGCTTCTTGGTGGCCCTGAACTTCCTTTGGCACCCCTTGCACAACCCC
>VXAA01011785.1:956685-1015252 GCA_013399115.1 Anseranas semipalmata
GAGCCCGTGGCCGCGAACGGGCGCTGCGGGCGGCCCGGGAGGCTCCCGCGGCCCTCTCGGAGCCGCGCCGAGGGGGGCTCCCCGAGAGCCCGCAGGCGCTGGTCTGGCCGCTCGGAAGTGCCCCCCGGCCGCCTCGTTCCCGGGCTGCTTATCTGTAACGGCCTCCCTCGGCCGCCGCCGCCTTTTCTTTTTTTTTTTTTCCCTAAACTCAGATTTTTTGCGATGGTAATCAGATTTGTGTGTCGGGGGAAAGATGGCTTTCAAAGGAGGAAGTGAGGAGCGGTGAAGACTTTGGAGTCTTTCCGAAGCTCAGCTTAAAAGCAAGCTCTTGCTAAAAGTTTGACAGTCACTTTTTCTGTGTGGCAGTGGGCACATGGATGAACAAAACTGGGACAGAAATTGGACAATAAACCTAGCTGTTAGAATGAGATTAAGGTAGCATGCCGTCCAAATGCCACAAAAGAAGTGCAGAGTTCAGTTGGCATCTTCAGAAACTTGTTTCAGCTTTGCTGCTCTGCTGCAGGAACCTCGTGTTTCTAAAGACTAGGGGGTGAGTGGGAAACGATAGAAATATGTAAGTGAGCAGTTTCAGTGGCTTTGTTCAGAAGATTGTGTTATCTGGCTCAAGCACTATAGTGTTTTCTCTCAAAAAAGTCAGTTTTGTCTAAAAATCTTGTGTCTTCTTTCAACAAGGCTTAAACCTCTCAGTTGGGTCCTTCCAGAGACCAGAAGTAAGACCAGGGCTATAGCCCTTTGAAATAACAGTACTGTTACAGCTCTGTAAACTTCTGCCATGTAAGTGGTGTGTGTCTGTAATCTGTCACTTCATTTTTCAAAACATTTTGTGAAAATGAAGTACATCTGTAGAACTGGAAACCCTTACAAATATGTACAGACATCTCATCCTGAGACGTGCCGCTTCCATTAGGGTTAGAATAGATACAGTGAAATGTAAAGTTTATTTCTACTTGGAAAGGTTCGGTCCTGCTTGGCAGTTGGTATGACCTTGTTCTAAGCATGTAATTTTTTGTATGTTATGAGCTGGGAAAGTAGTAGTCTTATTGCTTACTCCCTCATTTTCCTTTGCATTGAGGATGACTTGTGTGGTTACAAGACAAACTGAATCGAGGAGCCCATCCGTGTTTAACACGTCGTCTTTTTTTTTTTTTTTTTCCTCTGTGCTCAGTGCATGGCCCTCTGAGTGTTTGTGTGGAGGGCAGGAACAAGGGAGGAGTAAGTTTCTTTTGGAGAAAATGCTGGCTTAGCACATACGAGATGAGTAAAGCTTCACAGTTTGGTTCAGGTCAGAAGAGACAAAGGTCTGTTCTAGTCCAATCGGATTTCTGTAGAGTGAAGCAATTCTAATTTTGTTCTCTTTTTAACTGAAAAACTTCAATAAAAATACAAGAATTTCAGGTACTGGCTAACCTAAAAGTTATTCTGGCATTTTGTTTCCTGCATCTTGCAGGGGTAAGCCTGTGACATACAGTCCAGTATTAAGACTGCCCCGTGATTAAATGTCTTTGTGAATAGAAAAGGGTTTAAATCAGTTTCCATCACACTAAAAATACGGCTGATGAACTACTTGTCTGCCTTATTGTAGATAATGACCCTACTTTGTAAGGTTTTGATTATGTGGTTGACTTGAATGTGAGAAGTCCTATTTATCAATGCAGGTCCAAAGAAACATGACTTACCTACTCCTGTACCGTCACTCCGTCTCGCTCTTCCTGCAGCCCTTCCTCAGTCTAGTCCTTCTTCTCAGCAGACTGCAATCTTCATTATGCCGTGTCCTCAGCCGCCTCTTCCTTTGGCCCCTGGGTGGCTGAACAGCAGGACAGGAGCCAGAGCCTGCCTGGGCAGCTGGCTCACCGATGGGACCCTGGGCTGCCTAATGAGGTGGCCTGATTAGCTGCCCCTGGGTCAGCACGTGCTGTCTGCTGGCCTGGCCAGGTCCCCGGAGTTGTCCTGTTGAGCAAGCATGGGTTTTTTTTCCAGCAGATGCTTTGGGAACCAGCCCAAGTGGTATTGAAAGGATGCATTACCCGTCAAACAGATAATTACTGATACACAGATTGTTTACAGAAATGTGAAATCATTCACACTTTAATTTTGATGGAAGTGGTAAATGTAGGAATTGAGTAGGTAAGCAGCCTTGTATTTTTGTAAGTGAAGTATAAAATGAATTTAAAAAAAAAAAAAGATTTTGTGTGTTTGTGATGTTCCTGAGGCCTTGTCTCATTGCCATTTCTAAGGAGTATGCCAGTAGTACAAAAGTTAAACGTTAAGGTGTTGCAGAAACTACACTGATCTGCCCAGCCTGAATTTACCTTTCCACAGTGAAAGGCAATAACTATTTGTCAGAGTTTATTGTTTTGTAGTAAACATCTTACATGATCAGTAAATTTCTTTTGCCTAAAAATTGGCTTGCAAACCAGCATTTCCACTTTACCGAAAAATTCTGAGTTCGGAAAGGTGTGCACTTCGCCTTCATTTGTTGCGACACACTAACTAGACTAACCTCTCCTAGTCACTTTACAGGTATGTGGAGGTTCTGATAGAAAAAATTTTTCATGTGAATGGCATTTCACAGTTTGGTGTTCCTGTAGTGCAGAGAGAAAGGAATCTGCACGATTAGTTTGAATTAAAAAAAAAAACATTCACAGGATGATTGATCACCATTCTTCTTAAACTTGTGCTTCCATTAAAAAGACATTTTCTAGCTTATATTGTTCTTGTAATTTTAACTACTCGCTGTTAAGTTTACAGGTCAATATTCCTGTGCTGCCATTGCTCAAAGGTTCTGTGGAGTTTAGAAGGAGAAAAGTGGATCTATACATTTTTCCCCTCTTTGATTTTGATCCATTCAAACATTTTAATTGATTTGAGTCCATGTCATTCTTTTGAACACAGAAAATCTCTGAGCTGCCCAGAGATCACTCAAGAAGACTTCAGGCAGAGGTAGAAGAAAGGGTAGAATAGCAAATGCAGGAGCTGAAGGAATAGAAAAGTAGACTTTTTGGTACCCAGAAGACTGGATGCACTATGAAGTAATGGAAAAAAAACAATTTACTCCATTTTTTTCCTCTCTTACTAGAAAATAGAA
This sequence comes from Anseranas semipalmata, assembly GCA_013399115.1. Classification (NCBI taxonomy): domain Eukaryota; kingdom Metazoa; phylum Chordata; class Aves; order Anseriformes; family Anseranatidae; genus Anseranas; species Anseranas semipalmata. The sequence continues at coordinate 959,792 of VXAA01011785.1, forward strand.
GACTAGTAGTTGTAGGAAGTAAGATTAAGTGACTTTTATCACATATAACTGGTGAATCTTACTGGCATTTTGCCGAATTATTCAGCCACCATTTCTGGTCAGATAGCATTCATCAAATGTGGTCAGTTTTATTTCACAAGTCCCATCAACAATGTCCTTGTTTGGATGTAGAAGTTGGATATTTTGAAAAAGTGCTGTAGAAGTATTAAATACAAAGCTATTTGAGGTGCCAGATATTATATGGAAGTTGTTCACTTCCTTGAAGCAGCAGAGGATGCAATTCTTGGAGTCGCAGTGTTCTGGCAGAGCAAGAGAGTGCAAATACTTCTCATCACAGCTGGCAGGCTTAGTCTCCAGTTGACTGTGGCTTGAGCAGGGAAAAAAATCTCCATGTATTTAATAAGTGAAACATCATTGTATTTTGTGATGCAAATGAACAATTCAGCTAAGGAACTAAGTGTGTTCAGGCTTGGTTTAAAAACTTTTGCTGATCAGTAACTCCGGTACATATCATAGAAGTACTGTGCAGAAGAAGCAAGGTGCCACGCTGACTGGGCCTTGTGTATGTTAGGTTGTATACAGATCAGAGGCTCTTTAGCTGCTTCGTGATGTCTGGAGAGGCATACATCTTCCATCTCGGATCGGTTCCTTTATGTGTGAGGAGGGTTTGACTCGGTGCGGCCAGAACCTGTGTACTCCAGCGGGGCATTACAAGTACAGGGGTGTCTGTTGCAAGAGAAGGATTGTGAGTTTCACCTTGAGTTGGTCAGTTCTGTGATAATGCTGCTGTGTGTGAGTGTATTCATCTTTAAGCTGTTCTTCCTTTCCGTGCAGGCTTTGACAGGTGTACTAAAAGCTACAGGAACTTCCTACTGACATAAAAAAGCCTGTTGAACAGCGTCTCTTCAGTGGCTCTGCTGTAAATATGCCAAGTCCCTCCTGCTGGGCCATCTTCCTGTTTCTTCATTCCAGATTCCGCTCCCTGTCCCTCCACTTTCAAACTTGACAGACCTGTGCTTCTCCTTCACTAATACTTTAACCAGCACCAGTCCTTAAAAAATAGTGTTCTGTCTCAGCAGTTCAGGTGTTGACTTTAAGGTTGCTGAGGTAGCAGACTTGGAATAGCCTTTTAAGTGATCTTGATTCAAGATTAGAGACTGATTTCCTAAATTTCACTTTTATCAGTAACCAAATAAATTAGCACATTTTGTATGTGATCATCATTGCATTTGCATGACTACAGTAATCGAGCGTGTTCACCTCTGAAGATTCACCACATATTATCTCATCTGAAACATGGAATTGCTTACAAGGCTTTTCTAATATCTTGGCCGCAGAGATGTCAGTCATTCCTTTTTCCTTTACTAGAAGGAATACCCCACTTGGCTTTCCCAAATATAGGAGGAAAAAGATACCTTGGTTGAAACATTGGGATGAAAATAAAGCACAGACCTACTTTAAGTGGAGTTGCTGTGTCTTACCTGTTCTTGTTTTTTTTTTTGTTGTTGTTGTTGGTTGGTTGGTTTCAGAAGTATTTCTCAAGCTTGCTAAAGAAATTAATTACTGTTTGAGACTAGGATACTATTAAGGAATCATCTGAGCAATACTGCTGTTACTAAAGCTTGTTCACCAAATTAGGTCATTTTTGTCATAAAGGCTGTCAGAAACTGTAGAAACAGGATTCCCTGCTGTAAATTTCTTAGGAACACCATAATTCTGTTCCTTACCTGTTTCACTAATGAAAAGACATTAATAAAACACATTTATCCTAATGTCTTAGTGGTTGTGATATCATAACCAGTCTTATGTTTTTATGGCTATAACTATTCACAGCCAAACTTCTGTGATGATATGAAACTAAGTTTATTTGTGGCAATGGACATGATCCGTCTTATACAGTATAGTAATGCCTATAGGTATTGCCCTCTATTTTGGTTAGAAATTGATCAAGTCTGTTTTTTTCCTATTTCCAAAGGTTTTTTGTAATGAATTTTTGCGGACTGCACTTTCTGGGCATCCCAAGTTTAAATCTCTTTTCCACAGCAGCACTGTGGCACTGCAGCAAGAGTCATGATAAGGAGTTACGGGTTTTCTGGTAACACTGGTAGGAGCCTTTAGAGAAAATGAGCAATTATTCATTGCTACCTTTAAAACTGAGGTCATTGCAATTCATTACAAGGAATCTGTCTGCTCCTATGATATCACACAATCAAGCTAGCAAACCTTGCGATGTTGAAGAACAACCTTCCTTATCTTAATACCACATTAAATATTTTGCAGTGGCTCAGTGCTACAAGACAACATCTCATACCTCAGAGCTAAGGGTGAAGAATACTCTGGACATAATACATAGGTAGAAAATGTCAGTAGCCTCACCATGCGTCTCCGGTTGTGTCACAAGGTACAGCTGATTTGAAATGTCTGTGCAGGTCTAGAATGACCTTTTGTGTGGGCTTCTTTATCATTTTCTGTATCTTATTTTGGAATTTGAATTGATTTATTTAACTGTTTCAGAAGATCTTGGGAAGATGTATATCTGCTATCCGTACCAGACCTTTTGTGAAGTATGGTCAGTTTCATGCAATATTCAGAGATGAAGCCTGAACTCAGGGCATCTAGAGGAATGGACAAAGTCAGCTGATCTGAGTTGGCAGGGAGCTAGATTCATGATAATTTTTCCCAAGAAGGGGGGAGGTTAGAATAAGTAAGTCGTGGCCAACAGAACTAATGTTGAATAATTGATTTTTCAGCAAGAGTCTTGCTTCAGTGAGTAAGAATTCCTAGTTTTTCTTCTAGAAGAGATTTAACTGTTTGTCAGCAGCAATTTCCAGTGAGATTTTGTCAAATGCAGGAATGTGAGGCCAATTCAAAAGCATAGGCTGATTTTTCCAGCCTCAGTATTACATGGAAAGGTCCACTTACTGCTTATCTTCTTCCTAACTAATTGCAGTTTGAACCTGTTCTGTTCCTCTGATATATTCTACCAAGGAATGCTCGTTATAAAGTATCAATTACTCCCAAAAAGTAAGGCAAGCTCTGCAGGAGGAGGATTTCTTAGTCCCTTCAATTAGGCAATTGCAATTGCTGAAGCTGTTTCTTATGCAAAGCAGTTCTGCTCATTAACACTGCACAGCAATGGAAGAGGATGGTAGATGTCAGTCTGACAGCAAAGAACTATGCAAGTTTGCCTCAGAGTTTTTCAACATTAACATATCTGTTAGGTTTGGCTATTTTTTCAGTCCTCTGGTTTATACATCTTTTATTTGGCATGGAACTGACTGACTCGGCGTGGTTGAAGCACTTGCCTAGAGCTGTTGAGCTGTTTGATATGGTTAGTGCTCGAAAGACACACTAATTCATGGTGAGCGGTTGCTCCTAATGCTTGCAGCTTTCGGAATCTTCTTTACTACATTTAGCTTGAATTAGTGCACCTTAGTGACTTGACCTGATCTAGTCTAGCTGTAGAGAGTAACTCTGCAGGAAAACAGCCTTGAGCTGTGCAGCGCCTGGACTTAAAGCTTTTAAGTTGCTGCATCTGAACAGTGCTGGAAGAAACAGATAGCATCCGAGTGGCAGACATGCATATCATGCATTGTAAGTACACACCTTAGCTAGTGTTAAGGCCAAATATGCCAAGACATTCTGCTGCAGAAGCTCTCACAGCATCATAGTTGCCAGCGTTACTGTGTGATGCCACAGGTGTGGGTGTGAACGGCTGCTCCTGGGAAATACTGCACAGTCCCAGAGGAGTGGATTCCTGTAGTTGAAAGGATTTGTCCACCTTGCTTCTGCTCAAGCCTAACAAGCCCTCTGGGAAGAGGACAGCAGAGAGTGGAACCCCTGAATTGTTCTAGCAGAGGCAGACCCTTCTCCATTGTGCTTTCTACTGGGGACTTTCAGATGCAAGTAGAAAACTTACCTATGCACGTAGGTTGATCAGTTGTCCAAGCTGGTAACTCTTGCATACAGCGGCAAATAGTCTGCAGTATATTGCTTCTTACCAATGACACTTAAAGGCTACATGACCTGCTGAGGAGCAGAGGTTGAGTACGGTGGGCTGGTGATGAGAAGTTAAGGTTGCATCTTCACCATTTCTTCAGGCTGAATTGAATTTCGGTTCTCATTCAGTGAAGAAAATCGTATTTTGGGCTAGTCCATCATAGCATTGACTAAATTACAATGCTAGCTTTGCCAGGGATTTTTTTTTTTTAAGTGCTCAAGTTTGCATTAGTTTTAGTTCAATTAACCTGCAGATACTGGAGTTAAAAATGTGACTTCCTTGTGACCCACAAGAATATGTAATCTTAGAAAACAGTTAAGTTCTTCATACTACTTTTTGCAGAATTCTTTTTGATAGAAATTGCACATTATTGTTTCAGTTAGAGAACCTGCTTCTGTAAATTTCCAGCTTACCGCTGTAAAAATTTCTAAAATGCACTTGTGCAAATGTATTTGATCATACAATATATAAGGCAAGCAATGCATTGCTGAATTAAGTCTGAATAAGTCATGCCTGTGCTCTTGTCAGCAGCCCTTGAGAGTGCCCTTAGTAGCGTGGCTTGTCAGTTTTCCCTGGTATTACAACCTTGTGGGTCACCAGAGAAAATTGCTAGTGAAGTCTTTTCACCTTTCTTGACAGCAGCCGTCAAGGAAGAAATGTGGAGGAATTAATTCACACTTAGCATGGTAGACATGTGTGTGTGTGAGGCACCTGCTGGCCGAAGACTGATTCTGCTCAGATGTCTGGATCCAGTTTCAGTGTCTCAAGCACCCGAATACGAGCCCTCCTTCCCTCTCAGACTTGGATTTTAGAGAATATGGGCTTGCTCTGTTTCTTTTAATTTCACTTTCAGTCTTTGTCTAGCAATTGCTATGCACTCAAGTCCTTTGAAAATACTTGGGTGGGGAGGGAGAGGTATGCATGCAAGTTCTGTTTTACCTGCTGGGGTCTTAAGTGATTTTGAAGGAGTCACGCTTCACCTCATCTTGTTAATTCTTTGTAGAATTGTATTAAAGCAGGTGTTATTTCCGTACTATCAATATGGAAACTGAGTTAAATGTTATAAAAAGAATCTTGGTATGTTTGGAGTAGGCTGTCATTCTGGCCACAGCATGGATGGAAAAGCTTGTTAGATATTTTTAAACACCTGGTAGCTTATTAAAGGAAAAGCTCAGAAGGGCAGCAAATGTGTAATAGAGAATTAGTGCTGATAGAGAGTCAAATGATTTTCTTTTAAAGCATTAAGCTTAACCTTACTATTTAGAAGTTTAGCTTTTATGTTTTCTCATTGTAAGGTGTCACAAGCCATAGCACCTGTCTGTCAGGCATCACAAGCAGGTTGTGACTGCTGGCTTTGGAAGTATATATGTGCAGGATTTTTGTTTAGAGGAGGCAACTTTGCCCTGTAGAAGGCAACTTCTGTAGAACAGCTGTCCCAAAGTAAGTGTCCGATGCCCGGGTGTAACTACTACAAGCTATTCATCTGGGAGGAAAGCAGCTACCCAGATGAAGACTTTCTGCTATGTTTTTCTCCTAGGAGCACTTGAGATATCCCTACTCCTGCGTCTGTGATTTTTTTTTTTTACTTATTTTTTCTTTTACTGATTCTTTTCTCTCCTCTTACTGAAACTACTGACTCCCTTGAGGGTTTTCTCTCCCAGGCTATGTATTACCTCACAGTCATCTTTCCTTGTGTTTATTCTTTTTGTTCTTCCTTTCCCCTTTTCAATATTTACTGTCTCCTTTTTCTTACAAGATTTTTCTTTCATGTTTCTGTCCCAGTTCCTTCAAGCCACAGCTTCAGTAAGGTTTGTGTCAGTAAGATTTTAGTGAGGTTCAATAAGCGTATGCTATGGTGGCATGCGCTGCACTCCTTACTTCCTTCCCTCTCATTTGCAGCTTTATTTAAGCTTGCTAGTCTATAACCGTTTTGGAGAGAGAGATAAGTATATGCATGAATTCAGATAGTGGAATCTGAGTGATGCTGCTGGACATGCTTTGATGAAATAATCTCCTTTTCCTTTCTGAAGCAAGGCAAAACATGACCTTGATTTTATTTGTTCCCTTCTTTCGATCGTTCAAAATGTAGAATGTGTGTATACCTAGAGTAAGGAAACTCTTAAAATTACATGATTTGAAATGCTTCTATTAACAGAGTGAGATAGACTGGAAGTATTAACCTGAAAGTTTGCAGCAGATTGCTCGCACTTGTCATGATCTAGCGATGCCTGAAAATAGCTCCGTATGATACTTCACTGGGGGATACATGCAGCTGTGACTAGTTCTTCATTCAGTACTTGAGGTGATAAAAGTACCCGATCAGTTCCTCATAATTTATGGGTTCTGTCCAGTTCTCTCTGGGTAGATGGGATCTTTCCCACAGACTTCAGTGGATATAAGCTTGTAAGTTTTTCCTCTTGGCAGCCTAAAGGGAGAATTTGTTGCAATTCTCAGTGAATTTGCTCTGTTACAAAGTACTTTGCATCATAAGTTTTTTATTACTCTGGAAAAAAAACTGCACAAATATTTCCTGTTTTTTAGCATATATACCATCTTGGCTGACTTTCCTTGAACTTCAAGGTGAAAGACTGGTTGTTAGACGACATAAAATGAAACTGCTTAGAGATAAGATTTCATGTTCATAGCCAGCATCTGAGCAGCTGTACTTAAAGGCAAGTCGCACAACCCCGGAGCACCCTTCCTACCCCTCCTGCTTGTGACAGTGCCTGAGTTACAGTAGAGACATGTTCTGCAGTTCCTGTGGCTGCACCACTTTTGTGACAGGTTTTGCTGCTTTCACACCCACCTAAGTGGGAGCGAATGGCAGTTCTGCTTTCAGGGAGGATGCCTGGGTGGTAACTTTTATGACTGATAATTTCAAAAAAAANAGTGACTCAGCCAACTTCTTCAAAGCAGGTAACAACAAAGGTGTAAATAATAATCAGTCAAGTTTTTTTTTTTTTTTTAAGATGCCTATACAGACTTCCTCTTACCTAACCCTTAATCTTCCTTTGCCAGGTGGTTGCCCTGCTAACCCTTTTCCTGCCTTTGGAGATAGAGGGAGCCGCCTTTTGTATTTGTTCCTCTGAGTCCCTCCTTCTGACTGTTGTCTTTTCCTTTCCCATGACTCTCTTTTACCAACGTGGGGAGAAAGATCCTCGGCGTGTGATGCTTGTCTGTCTTCAGCCTTGATATTTCAGCTGTATGGCTCTTTAATACTTAGAAAGTAATACATCCATTTACTGATCTAGCCCTTTTTTTTTTTTTTAACACCTTTTGGAGTATATTGTTGGTGCTTCCATCTGTGCTTTGGAAGGGAAGACGGGGCGTTAAACAGCACTCTTCAGGATGCCAAAGCAGCATAAAGCAGAAAAGCTGAGATAGATACGCCATTTTCTTTTTTAAGCATTCCTCTAACATTCGTGTAACTCTTTTAAAGTTTTATTTTTGGAACTTTCTGCTTTACTTGAAGCCTTCTTGGGTCTGCCTCACCTAAATTTTTGTGGGGGACTCCTTAGGGGACAGATGGCGTGATGTATGCTTATTAATGCATTTACATAGTTAATTTTGACCAGTGTGAGGAAAGATGGAATCCTTAGCAGGAACTTTGTTAGAAGGACTTGAAAAGTGTTGGCTCTTACTTGGATTTACACTCCTGCCTGCAGAACTGATAAACTCGAGTCAATAAAATCCTGAAATCCAGTTATGAATGACTTCCTAGTTACCACAGGAGCTGGGGCTGTGCTCAAGCGATGCATCTTTCTTTACTTTTACATTCAAGTTGTGGCATTGGTATTACAGCAAAGTGAAACCTAAGAAATTCTTAGCCTTTGCTTAAGTGACTGAAAGTGATTGTATGGGTGTTTACAGCAGCGCTTCTTCCTTCTTTGGTTTGTTTAAAGATTAGCACAGGCAGTGGACTGACAGAAGTAAAAGACTAAAACTGGTTTTAAATGTCCATTTGTCCTGCGTGCCACTTTTTGCATCACCATCATCTTGCATAATGAAATGAGTCACCCACAAGTAAATTGTTAGATTTAATAAAACTGGAGGTGAATGTTTAACGTTTCAGAATCAGTCCAGTCATGTTTTCAGAAAAAACACAGATTGAATGTTAAGGCGTATTGCAGTACACTTCAGGCATTCTTAATTGTGAAAGTAAACGTGTTGGTCCCAGCTCTTTTCTTTCACTTAAGGGAATGTGGCTTCTTGTCATGTTAAGGTGACAAGCTCTGTAAAATAAAATGGAGAAAATTAGGAGTATGCTTGTACTTTAACTTTTAAATTAGGATGCTGTTAAGGAAGGCTGTGATCTACAAAACAATTTCATCTTTGTCTTTAATCACTATAATACAGCAGGCAAAGAGAAAGCAATTCACTTCAGAAATTGATACTATCATTCAAAATTTTTTTTTTGTTAATAGTTTTTCCACAGTAATTGCAAATGCTTTTCCTTGCAGGCTAATCCTGTTCCATTGTACACCTGAAACAGTTTTGTGAGCAGAGAATTCTGAACACCCATTTATTACTCCGGGTAGCGTAGTATATTGGATCCTGTGCAGGTGACTGTGATGGTCTTAGCCGCACCCAGTGGTTTGCATTTCTGGGGGCCTCATCTTGCAGTATAAAACTGCCTTGCAAGCTTAACTAGGCTTAAAAAAAAAAAAATAGTTCCACATCCCAAAGCTGTGAAGAATTCCAGCCATGAGGACTTCATGCAAATAACTAATTTTTGCAGAGTTTGCGTCTTTGCTGAAAAACCTCAAAAATGAAATTACGAGGTATGAAGGTGGGGTATTTTGAATTGGAAAGAAATGCAACTTTGATACCTGAAGCTGCAAAAGTGTGAATGTGTATGCTGTGCACGAGTATTCCCCCCCTGAGTTTTGTACTCCGTGACAATGTCCTGAGTCTGAAGGGCGTTCCCTCTGCTCTCTTAACTTGGCAGTACTCTTCAACAATAAAATGTCTGGTGTGTGTCTTTGCTTATGCCCTTGTGGATATTGGTACCTATATAAGGGTTGCTGTGGATGTATTCTTCTAATGTCCCCAAATTTCAAAAGATGGAAGAATTTTCTAATAATAGTAGTAATGTGATCTTTTGGGCAGGAGCTTCAGTCTGTGTAATGAATATCTTTGTAAAATAGTTCAAGAAGTTTTATGTTACACAACAAACGCATCTATAAGTATATTCAAAGGTGTCTAACTGTGGAAAAAAATGAAAACTGAAGGGACTGGAAAAGAAAAGATGGGATTAGCAGAAAGGTTGCAGGAAATTCTTTTAACATACAGAGTATGTGAACTCTGGAAGCCTGTGCTGATGTGTAAAAATAGTAATGTATACTTAAATGACACTTTTTTGCAGTATTTTCTGTAGGTAAAATAACTGTTAACACCTTGTGTATGCAAACATTAAGGATTTTTTGGGAAAGAAAGAAGTTGTGGTGTATTCTAAATTGACTTTAAATCAAAAAAATGCTTCCAATAGCTAAAATAACAGATTTTTGTTAAGAACTGAAAAAAAAATATATTCTTAATGAATGGACCTCTGTAGATATAGGTCTTGCATTCTTTTCATGTTTTGAGTCTCTATTTGGAAGGATGGATGCTGTAAATTGTGTTGCCAAGGGCAGGTGATAGCAGAGTTTTGACTCCTGAGCAGTTCAGAAGCTATTTGGCAAGGGAACATAACCCACTGTGTAGAATTCCTTAATTTTTTTTCAGGTCAGAGCTGTCTTCCACTTAGTGTAGAGTGTCACAGAATCACAGAATATCCCGAGTTGGAAGGGACCCACAAGGATCATCGAGTCCAACTCCTGGCCCCACACAGGACCACCCAAAAATCAGACCATGTGTCTGAGAGCGTTGTCCAAACACTTCTTGAACTCCAGCAGGCTCGGTGCCATGACTACTGCCCTGGGGAGCCTGTGCCAGTGCCCGACCACCCTCTCGGTGAAGAACCTTTTCCTGACATCTAGCCTGAACCTCCCCTGTCACAGCTCCATGCATAGCAGAGTTTAGCAAATATATTATGTTCATGCTTATGGAATGCGAATTCTTAGGAAGAACCCGCAGAAAACAATGTGGGCTGCTGAGAGAGAATTGGAAAATGTAAAAATTGCTTTTATTGTATTTGTTTCGATAAGATTTTGATTATATGTTGCATATAATTCTAGTTTATGTGGAGTTCTGTTGGAGAACTGCTGTGTCCAGGTAGAGCTCAGATTGCTTGACAATCTACATAGAACCAACACCCATTCATTAATTTTGGGGTTTACTCAGCTTCACTGTGGACAAATGCCTGTGGCAATAGGACCACTAAGAATTAGTAATAATTCCATTCTTGGCAACCAAAAACAATAGTAAAAAACACTGTGAAGCATGCTACTAAATGTACACTGAGATTGTGTTACTTGCTCCCTAAATACTGTGAAATATTTTTCAGATTAGAAGTGAAATATAGTTGTGGATGGGAATAATGAAATAAAGCGATGCAATTCTGCAGAGAAATGCAGACAGAACAGTAGCAATTCTGGCTCTAGCAGACTTTCAGCAGGTTGTTCAGTTTGGCAGGCCTTGGATGGCTTCGTTCAGGAGGTACTGCCAGAGAGATTATTGTCACAAAATTAGTGCGCATGTTTCTCACTCTTTTACTGTTCCTTCACGCTTAAGAAATTTGAAACAGCATGAGGTAGGAGTTATCAAATCAGTTCCAGAATGGCAACAAGCATAATGAAATGTTGTGGAAAATCTAGTGGAAAACATCAAAATAGTTCTTGGTCTGAACAAAATTCTGTTTCAAAAATTTGTTGGATGCTATTTTTGTTCAGGAGACGGTGGAATGACTGTAAAACTTGCTGACCCTGAATTTCTAATTATAGCTCTCACTTAGGGATTTCTATTGTCCTGAAAACTTACTGCAAAAGTGATTAATTAATTATAAGTTTTATAGACCTATGCTATGTGTGTTCACTTTGGCCTGTATGGTAATTCCAAGCACTGGCACTGCAAGACTTGCATACTGCCATGCAGAGGACTGTTACTGCGCTAATGGAGAGCAGTTTAACTCTTCTGCTTGTTCACAAATTGGTGCTTGCTCTAAACACTTAACCTGTAAATGGGAGAGTAACTAAATATTATGCTGTACTCCTTTAGTATACAGACCCTGCTCGTGATGCACCGTCTCTAACTCGGGCTTCGATTCATGTGATTCAGGTGATCAAGTTACTGCTTCTTGTCAGCAGATCTTCCGTGATGAGCACTTCTAGCCTTGTAAAGGAATGGGTGACTGGCACTTGTGGTCTATTAAACATACCGCCAGGTTCAAGGTCTGAGATGTCAGGGTATGCAGCATAGTAATACTTCATCTGTGGGGATTGCATCAGATTTATCACTGGAATTTGAATTTTCTATGTCATAATTTCCAGTATGGCAAGGTAGCGTTAGTATATAACGGTTTTGAAAGTTTGGTGTATATGGCATCTATGTTGTGTTCAAACTGATATAAGAAGTTGCTTTCATAAATGAAAACCAAGATCCCAACCTGTATGGTTATTGGAGATGCCCGTGCTCTTTCTGTGAAAGATGGTTGAGCTGCAGTGAGTTGAATGGTTACCAGGATACATTATTAAATAAGGTTTGCTCCTATGTTAAAGGAAAGTTGAATCTCTCTAGGCACTCATGCTTCCTGTGGTATCTGAGAAATTGCTGTATTAAAATATGTTTTCAGATATGCATTTAAATTTGTGTTCTCACTGACGCATATTACTTTCTCTGGTGATAGAAAGAATTTTTAATTACAGGAAGGTAAAGGGGACTTATTAAAATATTAGTACATTTTCTGATTAGTACACTTTCACTGATGCATAATCTCAGGGGGGAAGTACTTTCACTCTGAATATTTTTGAATAACCATACTCTGTTCTTCTTCAACAGCGGTGTTACGAACATAAGCAGTATAGAAATGGGCTGAAGTTTTGTAAACAGATCCTTTCTAACCCAAAGTTTGCAGAACATGGAGGTAAGTTTTCAACTAGCATGTGTTGACACCCCCCCTCCCATACTTTAGGATAGAGGAATAATTTGTAAGCTTTGTAAATATATATAGCACTTTATTGTTAACCATTTGCCCTTAAAACAGATTTTCTTAATGTAGTAAGAGTATCCAAAAGCCTGCGCATGACAAGCAGTCTTTGCTGTTAAGATTGTAGTTTAAAGATTGGTCTTGCCAGTAGTTATAGCCTGCCATTCTTTATGCTGGCAGTCATTATAGCATGGTGCAAGTTTCTTAATACATATATGTATTGTTTAAATCACTTTTTCAGGGGAAATTATTAGTCAATTAAGAGTAGGAAGAAGTGCAAGACAAAAGGAAGAGATAGATATATGTTGTTCAGCACTATTCAGTCAGCTTTGTGGTCTTGTTACTTTTTCTGAAGGAATAGTCTTTTTGGAAGAGAAAGGAAAAGTGTTTGCCCCTTACTGTATCTGCAGTCTGGTTTTACTGCCTGAGTTGAGACTTTCTTTCCATTATCCAGAATTTTTTTTTGTGAGCTAAGTTGGCATGGGTGGATGCATAGAAGTCTCAAAGTGTTGCAAATAGATGTTTGAATAGTTACAGTAAAAGATCTCCTTCTCAAAAATGTTTGTAGAGCAGAAAGTTTTTAATGCCTTTAAAACAAAATGTTGCTTCACTTCTAGTAGAAATACTGCATAAAATTTATTGTCATGTTTGATACACTTAAGTGACTAATCTGCTAGTTTAGTTTTCCATGTGAAAAAAAAGTGCAAAATCTTGATGCTGATAATTGAGTCTAAATTTCCATTTATACTATATTTAAAGTTGTTATATTAAGCTTAAAAGTTTATAAAAATGAATAACTGATATTTATTTAATCTTTATTTTTTTTTAGAAACTTTGGCAATGAAAGGACTAACATTAAACTGTCTAGGGAAGAAAGAGGAAGCATATGAACTGGTGCGTAGAGGCCTAAGGAATGACTTGAAGAGTCATGTCTGTATCCTTTTTGAAATAGAGCTTCCACTTATGGATGGGAAAGAGTTTTTTTTTCTCTACCTGACTTCTGGATTTGCAACAAGAGCCAGTGCGATTATGCTTCAAACTGGAATTTATCGACAATTGTTTAAACTGTCTAATGGGCAAATGCTTTGCAGCTATCCTTGCAGTTACAATTAACTCAAGTTATTCTAGCTTGCATTGTATGTGTTTGTTTTTGTCGATAAGCTGCAACTCTAAGCTTGGGGTGGGCCAAACTAGGCATTTAAGCATGTGGTTTGCTTTAAAAACGGTAGTTACCATTACACTGATAGGCTGTCATATACTTAGAATGCAGAAAATGCAAGCACTACAGTTGTCTAATATAAGCCCTTATTCAAAAATGTACTTAAGCCTGACAGTCTTTTTCAGAGATTCTACTACAATTTCCTCATCCAGTACGTGAAAAATAGAGCTTACAGTATACTATAGGTACCCTATCCACATAACTGGCGAACAGTTCTATATTTTTAGTTTGCAAGGAGTTTCTCTGTACAGCTGAGGAAAATAAAAATGTAATGATTGTAATGACATTGTTTATAAAATGGATTTAGAGCTTTTTACCAACTGTTCTGTCACTGCCATATTAGATCTGTTTTCTTGCCACTCAAGTTCAGTAGAATCCTTAACAGAGTTTTCCAGGTTGGCATGTCTATGGCCTTCTTCAGAGGTCAGACAAGAAGTATGATGAAGCTATCAAATGCTATAGAAATGCACTGAAATGGGACAAAGACAATCTTCAAATCTTGAGAGATCTTTCTCTGCTACAGATTCAAATGAGGGATCTTGAAGGTTACAGGGTAAGTATACATTCTATATACTTTATCAACTTCCAGGGAATTGGTGGCAAAAGCTGCAAATTGTTTCATGACACTTTAAAAAAATATACAGAGTTAGATTGTGAAATCCAGTGTTAAAACTGTGTACTCAATACTTTATGAAAGTAAAAGCAGACGTATTACTGAGTAATTTTTGTAAAGTATACAGATTTAATCGCATATTAAACTATTCTTTTATCTTACTGCGGAATTGCTTGCTAACTTTTTTCTAACACTGCATAATCCAGCTGTAGACAAACCCCAGTCTTTTTATTATTTTCTTTGAAGGATTCTTGCATGTCCTGAAGAATATTGATATTCAGGCAAACGAGTTTTTTTTTTAATCGCTTTTTTAGCATACATCCCTCCTCCTTTAAATCAGTGGCCACTAGTTTTCTCTCAGCAGTGGCTGACAATAGTAAGGAAGCAGTATGCTGAATGAAACACTATAGTTTGCTTCCTAGCTATCCTATGCATTAGTAGACAACTTTCTCTGGGTCTAAGAATTTCCTTGCATTTCCCATCAGCTGTAAGATTCTGGATCAGAACTCCTGAATATTCGTCATGTGTATTGATTTAATACTCAATGTTTAGATTATTGCCTTGTTTTTTTTTCTCTTTATTTTGTATTAAAGTTGAACACAGTTTGATTACATAGATTGAAAGCCTCTTTCTTTTTCTGTCTGTTACTGCAGTGCCCAGTTATTTTCTGCCTTGCATCAGTTTTTATGTGCCATGTGAGATGTTCAATGCTAAGCAACTACTATGAAGTGATAGTGCCATGGCTGTGGTGCTTCTGTAAAGAAGAATACACGCTTTCTATTGTCTTCTATACAAATGCAGCTCCTAATGTCATTAGTTTTTGTGCTGTCTTGAATTGCAAGCTGATGTCTAGCTTGCCAGCAGCTTTATTTCTTAAGGAGTAACAGCTCCTGCTTAGTATGCATGTTGTAGAGTTGTCTGTGGTTCAGGTTAAGTTGTAGTTGCTGCCCTTGTTTCTGCTTTCTAAATATCCCTTTATTTCATCATTCTTGATTGATTCTCAAGACTTCTCTTTCTCTTGATTTGTGATAATCACTGTACTGCTCACTTAAGATTAGTCTGAATAATTATTGTAGAAGATTTCTTTCTTGCTGTGCCATGCAGGGAAATATAACAATGATCACCCTAAGTACTTATAATTCAAACATTAATGAATTGAATAAAGCATTAAGTGATCCTAAATTATATCTTTGTCTGGAAGCTTGTCTGTTTTTAAGCTTATGTAGACAGATGTAATAAGGTATCCCTTTTCTCTGCAAAATAATCCATGTTGAATTTCAGACTTTCACCCAAGAGACTTAAGATAGTATTTTATATCAGGTTCCAGTCTTTTCAGGTTTTTCTTTTACCTTTAAAGTTGTGATTGTTAAAACACGTTAGCTGGTCTCTTCATAGATTATTTCATTTGCAAATTAGGGTAATAACACTGAGAACAAGTTTTGTTCTTGGAACAGTGTGGAATCACCAGATAATATAGGTACCCAGTGAACTTATTCCTGGGTTAGGACATTTCTTAATTACTTTTTTGTTGTTGTTTTGGGGTTTGGTTTTTTTGCATATTACTAATTCAGAAATTTGATTCCTCTCTCGCTGAGACAAGATAGCTAAAACTTAGTATAGGTGCCAAAATTCATTTGCAAGTATATGGTCTCTTTGAAAAGGACTCTGGATAAATGTGAATATGAAATACATAATTATTAGGCATGCAAGTAATGTGTTTAAAGAATGCATTAAGGATTAAATGTTAACATGCTTAGAAGCCAGTAATTCATGAATGGTCACATACAAGTTTATTTGTGTGAATTTACTCTATAAGTAATGGAAATAAGTTTTTGTTTGTTTGTTTGTTTTTGTTTTTTTTTTTTTGTTTGTTTGTTGTTGTTGTTGTTGTTTGGGGATATTTTTTTTGCTGTTTTTTTTCTTAGCTTTAACTTCTACCCTCTCCAATTTTATAATATTTTCAAGAATCTTCCTACATTCTAATGAAACTGCTGTATGTTACTATTTTTAGTTCTTTGTTGATCCGTGCTTTTGACTGTTCATGTTTTTTAGTAGGTAGTACCTTTTTTCCTTAATTTTAAAATACTTTAAGATGTCTTCCAGGAGTCTGTAACAAAACAAGTCCTAACTTTTCCCTCAGATTAAAACAGCATGATTCCAAGCAAATCTGTTGCATCTTCCAGCTGTAATTATCTTCTGGCCAAAGAATAGGGATGTGCTTGCATGACCTATTTTGCCTAACAACATTTCTAATGATTTAATACGTATATACTTCCAAGGTGAATTGGAAACGTCAGTATATAATAAATGTTCCTGCAGCTCAAACCAAAGCATCCTTAATTGCATTCAACACAAGCAGTAAGACAGGAAAAGTGCGTATGTGATACCTTAACAAAGTTAGTCTGACTCATGAATCTTTTCAATTGGAAATGATGTAAAAACACACTTTTTTTTTTTAAATTCAGTCAAGACCATTGTAATGTTATAAAGTTTGTTTCTTTTGGTTCAAAAATAACCTTTACATATAGAAAAGTGATTTTTAGTGGCAGTTGTTAAATATGAGAACACTGAAGACAGAGTATTGCATAAGGAATTCTGCAGAGCATTAGAATGTCGGGAAAATTAATAACTACTTTCTTTGCAGGAAACAAGATACCAGTTGCTTCAGCTCCGACCTGCACAACGAGCATCATGGATTGGTTATGCTATTGCTTACCATCTGTTGGAAGACTATGAAATGGCAGCAAAAATTTTAGAGGAATTTAGGAAGACACAGCAGGTAAGAGGAAAACATGGAATTCTTGTGTGGATTGCTTCTTAAGACAAAAATTGAAACGTTTCCCTTCATGATATGAAAACTTTATGCAATATTAGTCAAATGAATTAAATCCCAAATGCATTCTTGAAGGTTAAGCTTTCCCATGTGTCTTGTCTTGTGTAGACATCACCTGATAAAGTGGACTATGAGTACAGTGAACTGCTGCTGTATCAAAATCAAGTCCTCCGTGAGGCAGGACTAAATAAAGAAGCTTTGGAGCATCTTTGTACCTATGAAAAGCAGATCTGTGATAAACTGGCTGTTGAAGAAACTAAAGGTAATTACTTTTCAAAGATACACTTGAATGAATGGTTATAAAATGGAACGCCTGTGCTGTCAGCTTTTTCCATCTTTTGGAACTTCAAGATTTGTTTATAAATTATTTTTTAAAGTCTGTTGTGGTAAAGGATGGCCTGTCTTGCAGTTGTGCTGTGCCTATCATATGCCTCTCCCAGGTAGATAAGACAGCAGCAGAGTACAGACATGCTGTTCTGAAACTTTTGAGCTGATGGGTGTTTTCAGACAGATGATTCTGAATTGTTCTAAAATTCTGTTCGCCTAGGGTAGCCAGACCTATGCCATTCTAGGGCTTGATACTGGTCCTGACAGAGACACCACTTTCTGAAAGGGCAGAATAATCTTTGGCAAAGTAGAAAGCTTTTAATTATACTCAGTCGCTCTTGCAGTGTATGGAAATAGACTCTTTAGCTGGGCAACCCATTATAATCTTCTGTTATTGTATTATGATAATTCTAGCATATAACAGCAGAACAATATAATACTATATATTACATTCTATTGCTGGAATTGCAGAATGATAGACGTTTGTTCTTACAGCTCCATTAACAGGTACACTTACTTAAGTATGCCTTATTCCTCTTCTGCTTGATGCCGTACAGTACTCTTCTCACTGCTTAAGTAAAACTTCCAACTTACCGAAGCTACTGTTTGTTCATAGCCCACACTAGAATCTATTTGGGTGATTGCTTGAAGCAAAGAGATTTTTTACAATGTAATAATATTATTGTAGATGTAGTAGCCTGCTGGACCATCTCACTGTTGTGCAAAAAAACTAGGAATGGACTAAGGACAATATTATGGAAGTTGTGTGGTACTTCCTCAAGGAAAGCGCCTGCAGGCAGCTCTCCGCTGTTGCTGAATGGGTTACTTGGTTTGCATGTGAATGTAGACAGGTGTCAGGATTACACTGTTGCTGGCTATTTTTCAGACATAGTAGCGTGGGCTTTTTGTTTTGGGGGGTTGGAGTTGCTTTTACAGATTATTTGAAAGACCTTTTGACATATTAGGTGTTCTCAAGTTTTTGCTGAAGGTCGGAGGCTGGCACTGAAAGATGATTTTCAAACAGGACGCCACCCCCACCCCCCAAAAAAAACCACCCTTCTAGTGAACTACTGGGGGAAAAAGAATGGAAATACTCTTTGCAGTCTGTGCACTTTCAATAGGGTACTGCTGTTGTGTTGTAACTTAGCTGCTGTCGCATACTACAGAAAAGCCTGTTAACAAGTGAGTGCTGTCTATAAATTTCAAGTGTGTGTGCAAAAGCTATTGTGGATGGAATACAGCTGAGAAATGCTGAAAATAGTATTGGCATTTGCCACCATTAGATAAAAATGATAACTTTCACCTCAGAGGAAGAATTCAGGTTTATCTTCCAGATTCTGTCGTTCTCAGTGAGTGAACTAAGGATGTTTTCCCTGCACTAGATACTGCTGGTAGTCCCCCAGTTCTAACTGTGGGAAGCAGCATCTTTTGATAAAATTACATGTTGGCTGTATGTCAGAGAGAAGAGAGTTAACACTGACTTTCCCATTTTGCTCTTGAAATGGGACAAGAAAATCTTAACCTTAATCTAGAATGACACTTTCACCTCCTGTGTGTAATCTTCTAGTGCCTCACATTTACGAATAACACAAAGCATTGTAAAATAGATTTTCATTGTGAAATAGGAAATTGAATTTTGTTCCAGCTCCGGCATCAGCAAAGATGCTGTATGCAGTTAGATCTAGACTAAACTTTTAACCATTGTATCTTTTAATGAAGTATCATTAGAAGGAAACTTGCTTGTAGAATCTTGAGAATTCGTTAATCAGATCAATGTCTTGATTTAAAACATTGAAGTTAGTTTTGTGAAATACCAGACTGAAGAACCATTCTTTTATTTGCAGCTCTGCAATTACAATTTGGTTTTCAAGATGCTATACACATGAAATACCGTGTACTGCTTTTAATTGCCTTCTGCAGTAAAAACTGCGCTTAAAGTAACCAGTCATTTCTGTAAGTGAGAAAAAACATATGCATCTCGCTTTTAACATTAAATTTTCAAGTAAGTTTCAAGAGTTATTGGCTGAGTTGTGGGATCTTATTTTAACTGCATCTATTGTCAATGTAAAAGTAGTTCAGCTAGTTTGTGATGACACTGTGATCATTTTTCCTAAGAAGTTAGAATCTACATGGAGTCGAAGATTATCTAATCTCTTACTGCAGAGTGATTAATATTACACTGCTTCATTCTCCTGTTACCTTAATTAAAATTTCTTGGATTTCACACAGGAGAACTCCTGCTTCAACTTGGCAGACTTGAAGAAGCAGTTGATGTCTACAAAGGATTGCAAGAAAGAAATCCTGAAAACTGGGCCTACTACAAAGGCCTAGAAAAGGCACTTAAACCAGGTAATGATTTTATATATTGTAGTAAGCAAGCCGTCTCTGTACATTTGTCATTTATATATGTAACATATATATATATATATATGTACATATATAATAAATGTTGTTGTTTTTTTTAAGGAAGGCTGGAAGTATTTCTTGTATTTGTTACCAAATAATATTTAAAACTGAACAAAAAAAAAAAAAAGCAGTCATCTCAGCATGCATTATTGGAAGAAGAGAATTATTTCTTATAGAATAGTTCTAATTTAGATTTTTACTCAGCTTAATCTCATGTTGCTGATAATGCAGGTTTTTCAAAAACAGGCATGATTCTCTTGAATGGTTTTCTTTGTTCAAGATTTTAGCACAGCGATAAGACAGGAACTCTTTTTAAGATGAGATACATGCAATTATAACTACTGTTAGAAGAGGAATTTAGGGATACTAAACACCTGAAATCACTTAGAACTGCAAGTGGAAATTAATGTTCTCTAGGAAGTATATACTCATTGGTTGTTATATATTCTAATTCTTTTCCACCATATACAGTTATTTCCCTCCTCTTTCTTCCCACCTTTCCCATCCTGACAAAAAAGTAAACTGTAAAATTCTGTTCCAGCTAATATGATGGAGAGGCTAAAGATTTATGAAGAGGCCTGGACTAAATACCCAAGGGGACTAGTTCCAAGAAGATTACCATTAAACTTTTTGTCAGGTAAGTGCATCTTTGAACAGGTAATGATCAGCACTTGCGTTTGTTTCTTAGATGCTAATGTTTTAACAGCATAAAAAGCCTACAATAGAGAAGTAATGTGTGGTAAAACAAAATCAACAGGTCTTTTTCCTCTCAAGGTGAAAAGTTTAAGGAATGTCTGGACAAGTTTCTAAGGATGAATTTCAGCAAAGGTTGCCCACCAGTCTTCAATACTTTGAGGTCATTGTATAAAGACAAGGAGAAGGTAGGATTCTTTTTTTCCAACTTCTTACATGATCTCCCTAATAGCTATTACACACTAAAGAGATAAAAGAAACGTTGTTTTTCTTCAGTGCTCACTGTGTTTTCAATGTTGTTTATCATGTCCTAGTATATCTAGAAAAATCAAATACAAGCATACATAGCCTTTGGTAAATGTAGAAAACTAAGATTTACTAATTATAAGCTGCATATGTGTTAAGCGAGGGAGGCTTGGTCTTAATTTTTTTTGAGACTGAGTGCATTCCCATATGTATTGCAGTTTAGGTTATTGCAAAATTTTCTTACCAAAAATAACTAGTTTGGGGAACACCAAGTAGCTTGAACTGAAATGAAATACCATCTTGCCTACAGTTTTTTTTTGTCTTGTCTTGCATGTGTAGGTGGCAATCATAGAAGAGCTCGTGGTAGGTTATGAAACCTCCCTAAGAAGCTGCAGGTTATTTAACCCAAATGGTGAGTGCTAAAGTGTCTTACTTCATAGAAGTGGTACCTGGTATAAGCATTATGCGACCATTCAGAGGCAGGGAATCAGTGGAGAGTGAGGAAATTAAGAGTGTTGTTTTTTCTCTTCTGTTTCCACAACAGAACTGAACCACAACCATCCTTAGAATGGATTTCAGCTGTCAAATTTTAAGTCTGTACACATGTATCCAGTTATCATCTCTCTTACAGTTTTGAGTTCAAGTATTTTATTTTCAAGGCTTGAGTTGATCATTGTACAGGAAACGGAAATTTGAAAGCTATGTTATGATATTTAATTATAACATTGTCAAAAATGAATTGATACTGGTTTTGGTATGATACTGATTTGGTAGCACAATCTACAGGTTTTTTTTGGCTTTTTGTTTGGAGCTTGTGTTGAGGTGTTTTGTCTGCTTTGTTTTTTTTTTCATTTGCTTGTTCTTTGAGAGTTTTTTAAAAAAAAAAAAAAAAAAACACCTTGTCCAGGTATGTTCCACCTTGTGAGGTATGGTTCTACATGTATTGAATCCAACCTTCACAGTTTCGTCTGTGGTACTTTTATGATGTTTCTTTAGTCATTAGCTTAACCACATTGTAATGGAAAATCTCCAAGAAAAACCTTCTGCGTAAAATATCAATGAAAGATAGTCTTGAAGTTTTGGTAGGTGGATTAAAATGGTGTAATAATTAAGATAGCATGAATGACGATATACATTAAAACTTTACAGAATAATCATAATTATTAAAAACATTTTTATTGAAGTTCTAACCAATTATTTCCCTCCTTTGCAAAAATAACATGATGTGTCCTTATGAAGTTGCTTGTTAAATTTTTCAATACCTGTTTAAATTTGTCCAAGCCTTTCAAACACGTGTGCTTCTCTGGTTTGAGGAGATGACTTACTCTAATTTGAATTAAATATTTGCTTTGATATTAAATTTCATTCAAATAAACAATACTCCTCTACCTTAAAATGAACAAATATATATAATTGCATGTTAAGTTATGTTGTAAACTGCAGAACCTTCTGGCACGACCAGAATCCCCACACCCTTTTTTCCCCCCCTGCGAGGAGCTATGCTTCATAGTCAAAGCTAAGCAACAAACTTAACTTTTAAGACTTCAGTAGTACTGTGGATTTCAAGCAGAGCTCTCTGGCTTTTAAAGCTGACTTGTGAATACCACTGTTTTGTAGGACACACTTAGATGAATAGTGACAATAAATTTGTCAAAGGTAGAGACAGAAAATCTTTTTAAAGCTGTGGTTTGGAACAAATATTTCAGTTCAAAAATAATCAAGTCCGTGGGTGAAAAAGTATGAATGCTGAATGTACTGAAATGCTTTACACTGTTAGTGTGCAACACTTGTGTTCAGCAGGACTTCTTGCAATATCCTTCACCTAAAACAGTATTCAGTGAGAAATCTGTGCATTGCAGTTCTGGTTGCCCTGATTAAGGGACTAGTTGGATGAAAATGCAACTGTCTCCTGACACACTAACTCATGCTTCCTTTCCCTTAAAACCATGGTGTGAGTATGTGCTCAAGTCTTGTCAAAACATAGACTTAGAAGTTACTTACCTAGACTGAGGAGTTCGGAAGCACTCTTAGGTCTTGTGCAGCAGCCTGATGTAGAGGCAGGATTAACTTCAGTGGCCATATGTATAGATTATTTTTTCAAGCGTGTTATCTTAAAAAAATAAACCAAAAAAACTCCCTCTATTTTTCTTACTGTAGATGATGGTAAAGAAGAACCTCCAACCACTTTACTCTGGGTCCAGTATTATTTGGCTCAACATTATGATAAAATTGGACAGCCATCCCTGGCTCTAGAATATATAAATGCTGCTATAGAAAGTACTCCCACTTTGATAGAACTCTTCCTTGTGAAGGCAAAAATCTACAAGGTAAGTTTGGCTTGCTCTTAGTGATGAGAGGTTATTCTTTTGGCATGATGAAAGACTTTTACACTTGCTTACACTTTAACATTTTCGATGGAACATTGAAGTGCTAAGCTTGTCTTAAAGGCACATGAAGAATCCATGGAAAATGTTTTAGTGAATTTTAGTGAGTTCTGAAATAAGGATATTGATTATCTGGTTGGGTATTTTAGTGTGTATGAATAAGTCCCTGTGAAGATTTTTTAAGTCACTTAAGGGCAAGTGTACTGCAAAATGTAGGTTGTCAATTTACAATTATTTTTCATATTAAAAATCACCCTGATAAATTTAGTTGATGTTTTAAATGTCATCCACCTAATATTACACATACACCCTTCTTTTCTCAACTATTTAAAAACAATTTATCAACCACAATGTGGTATTCTATAAGAATGGGATTAACCAAAATGGTTTTAGGTATTTTCAAAAAAAAAAAAACTTTCTAGTGCCGAAAGACGTGTAACTCTGTAATGATGGAAAGTAGTTACCATGCTTTTTTCTTTAAAGATCTGTTGCTTTCCTGAGAAAAGCTATTTATAAAAAATGTCAGAAAATTAACTAGTTGTGTTAAACAGTGAGTTGATCACGTGTACATGTTTTATACTTACCGAGTCTAATTTGCATTTCTGTCTGTTTAAGCATGCTGGAAATATCAAAGAAGCTGCAAGGTGGATGGATGAGGCTCAGGCTTTGGACACAGCAGACAGATTTATCAACTCCAAATGTGCAAAATATATGTTGAAAGCAAACTTCATTAAAGAAGCAGAAGAAATGTGTTCTAAGTTTACGAGGGTTGGTTGCATTTAACTATAGCTCTTTTGAATAATGTGGGCCTAATCCCTTATGGAATAATTTTTTCTGTTAACTTTCCACTCACCTTTATTACAATCCTTAAGTTCTGTTTCAGAGCAAATATGGTTACTTGCTTTTGCTAATGGTAGTTGGTATCACGGTTTGAATTACTAAGTATGATTCCATAGTATTAAGAGAAAATGCAACATTAAAGCCTGGATTTGATTTCTTCTGCCAGGTAGGAAAAATATGGGATGACCTGCCCTTTCAAGAGAGAACTATGATTTTTTTTTTTTTTTTTTCTGAGAGTTCTTTGCATTTAATACTGATTCTGTTGGACACTTGAGAGATATGATTAAGTAGCCTATGTGTCTCATGTTGTTCTAACAGTAACAAGTTAAGACTAGTCAGAATTCTCTTGTAAATGAATACATTCTGTGTGGCTTCTTGGTGAGAGACATTCTGAGATGTCCTCCTTTTGTGAGCAAGCTTTCGTCCCCAAGGCCATGTTTAATAGTGATGAAGGAAAGCTGCACATGGTACTTTTTTCTGCATCTGCTTATCTATGACCAGTTAGTTGGCAGAAAAAGTTCGCATTGTATGGATTACTTAATTTCCTGCATCAGTTTTCGTCCCTGCGTTAACCTATTCTGATAGGTTTGATGGTCTCATAGGTTAGTTACTTTTTTAATTGACTTTTCTTGTTGCTCTTCTTTCATAACTGAAAGTCAAAATAGTTCAACACAGTCTTTCCAGAATATTTGTCAAATGATAGTTTTTTAATACTGGCTATATCATTTATGTGTTGTCGATGGGAGGAAGGCAAAAAACTTTTGGGACCTACCTGCAGAAGTAGTGTTTTTTTTGGCTTGTCCTGTTTTTCTTTGTTGAAGACTAAGAAAAACCTGGAGTAAGGTAGGTTGAACAAGGAGTATTTATAAGGTAAAGGATTTCTTCTGGAATGATGTGTGCGTTCAGGCAAGCACAGGGATGAGGTTTAAGAAGGAAAAAAAAAGCCTTATATAAGCTCAGTAGGTTTATGTGGAACTGTTGATGCAGAATTTGCTATGAATCCAGGTTAATTTACTTCTCTCAATGCCTTAAGCAGCTTCAGGATGATGTCAAAAAAGCAAGCATACCAGTTGCCCAGAACTGAACTTTAAAAATATAATTTGATGATGTTGCACTTTGTAATCTTGTTTCATCTCCTTTTGATCTTATGTCTAGTGCTCAAGTGCAAGCTGCTTTAAAAAAAAACAAAACAAAACAAAAAAAAAAAAAAAAAACACCTAAATGATGCAATCTGAAAATGGATCTTTGACATTTTTTCTGATTTCTAGCTGCCCAGATCAGCCTGATTTGAAAACTGCCTCTCTCTCTCATCTGGAGCATTTTCCTTACCCTTCCGTTTGAATATTACCTGTCACTTTCCAAGCTTTGGTTCTTGGCTGATTCTTTAATGGCTTGGTTTTTGCAGGATTAGGGTCAACTCTGTGAATGGCTGAGGCTGATATTAAGCTTGAAAGGCGTGTGATAAGTTCTACAGACCTATGCAAGCATATACAAATACCAGATTTAAAAGACAACTGTAATTGTTTCTGAATAAGAAATTATTGAAGCTACTAGTATTGTTTGCTGCTGATCCCATAAGAAATACCTATCTAGTACTTCTTAGGATGTACTCTCAGTTACATCCATACTTAGTTCAATCAAAAGGTCTCTGGAAGATGCAGATTGGCAATTTTAGGAAAAAAAAAATCCTCTGGGTGTCAGTGTCATGCCACGTGATAAAATTTTTCTGTAATTTCTCTTCATGCTGCAATGTGTTATACTTGCACACAGTATTAAAACACTGAATTAATCTTTCTCCTATCCTAAAGGTGAGGAACTGTCACAGTTAAGTTGTGACTACCTGGCTATTCATTGTGTATTTCTGAATCTTTGAAAAAGCAAAAAATAGAGGAACAATTTTCTTCACCTTGGAGACCTGATTAATGAACAAAGCAAGTCCATCTTGTTCATTGCTTGAAGCATTTTTTGGGGTGGAGGACATAGAAAATTTGGTGGAAATACGGGGTCACATAAATGAAGATGATACAATAAAAATTATATCAGGGTACAAGAACACAAAAGGGCCAAGTTAAGGAATAAACTTAACTATGGCAACATCTAACTTTCAGGACTCCGGTTTTGAAATTGAGCATTATTTTGATGGCCTTTTTATTTGTACTTTTAACTGGTTAACAAATTGAGATGTATTTTTTTTTCTTTGTAATGCTGTTTTTGCTTTTAGGAAGGAACCTCGGCAGTAGAGAACTTGAACGAAATGCAGTGCATGTGGTTTCAGACAGAATGTGCGCAAGCTTACAAAGCAATGAATAAATTTGGAGAAGCACTTAAGAAATGCCATGAAATTGAGAGAGTATGTATCTAGTCAAACTGGCTAGGTTGGAAAATGCTAGCTTAAGTTTACTGTGCTAATATGTTTCCTTTCTGAGCAGCAAGAGTATACTTCATGTAGCTTCTGGAGAGATTTTGTTTCTTATTGGATACTGGGGAGTTGATTAAATTACATTTTCTCCTAAAAATGACATTGTAAACTGTGTATTAGATTATATTAAGTATTTTAAAGATCCAGGAAAGAACAGAAGTCAGTCAAAATAGACTTATTTTTTGTAGAGTTTGTTTAAAAGAAATATATAGGTATTTGGGTAGAAACCAAGAGGACTAGTATTTCAAGTCCAAAAAGATGATGGCTGAGCTGAGAAGCCCAGCCTTAGAGTAAAAGAGAGATGTCACCTGTCTTAGAGGGACAGAATAAATATAAAAATAAAATAAAATTAATATTCTCTCCCTTAAAAAAAAAAAAATATATATATATATATATATTTGGATGGACATCTTCCTTTAAAAAACAATATTTGTCTGTTTTTCAAGCACATAAGGGTATAGAAACATGACAAGGTGGTTGAAGATGTAAAGGAAGTACTCAGAAAGGAGAACCTAGTAGGAAGCTACACCTCTTTGCAAATGGAGAGGTTTAAGGAGATTTCAACATTGATGCTTTTCTGCTGACAGGACTAGTCTGTGGAAATTCTCAGAACAAATCAGAAAAATGATTCCCAAGCAGTGGCCAGTACCATATTTTGTTCACACAAATCCTTTAAAGAAATTTGTGTTAAATTATTTGAAATAATAATTTGTGTAAGAAACTGCTAGCATTGCAAATTGCCTTGGGTACCAGAAGAGGTTTGCAAATGTGGAGCTGACTTAGAAATGTTTTTGAGGGTGAATTAAGTCACTGTTTGATTTATTTGCTATATTAATTGATGAAAGGTATAGTAAAGATCAGAAATAAGAGATAAATCTGTTGTATTCAGGAAACATCAACAAAGCTTTTGTAAGAAAAAGTATTGTCTCTTAAATCTTATAGAGGTGTTCTGGATTTCAGAAATGCTTTTGATGTCAGCTTTCACATTAGAGGAACTACGTCTCAGAAAAAGGAGAGTTGATCTCATGGATTTGATTAACTGTTTCATGACTGGGAAAACGATAGGACAAAATAACCAGTTTTTATGAGAAAAGGAGTTTAACGTGGAGATTCCTAGGGTTTCCATTGTTTGATCTATTGATAAATGATCACAGAAAGGGAGTTAATAGTGCAAGGACAGCACTGACTCATGATGTAAAGCAATTAAAAACTGACTGCAGGAAGCTGCAGGGAAGTCTCTCAATACTGAATGATAAAACAGCACGTGAAAATTTAACGTTCAACAGAGTAGTTGGAGGGACAAGAAGAATGTTTTGGATATACATAAGCAGTAATAGGCCTATGTGAATTATTGCTGCTTGGGAAAGAAATCCTGGAGCAATTATAGATGGTGTTGCAAAAACTAGCGTGTTGGTGTAGAGCAGCGGTTGAAAGGACTAACATTGTTGGGAATTAAGTGGCTGTAGAAGTACTTTTCCTTCCATTATGTAAGTCTATAGTACTGTTTACATTTGAATATCACATTTGGTGGTTCTTAACTCCTTAAAAATGTGCCAGTAAAACACAAGCTATGGAATAACTTCTGCATGAGGAGAGTACAATTAGCTTGTCACACTTACTGTTTGATCTTCCGTTTGACCAGCCACAACTGAGTTAGGATGGAGTTGCATGAGACCACAAATACATGGAGGAGTTGAAGAGGGGAATGACTTTTCACTCTTTCTCCAAGTAAAGCAAGGGGACATTGGGTGACAATGAGGAAGCAGATCTTGAACAAAAGGAAGTACTTTCTCACACCACGTGTGATTTAAGTGTGGAATTCATTGCTAGAGTACTTAATGGAAGTCAAAAGTATAAGCTGAAAAATATTAGATGAGTTCATAGAAGAAAAATTCAAGTGTCATTTAAGTATAGCAAAGGCAGAGCCTTTGTCACTTAAACTGCAAATGGTAGTTACAGTTAAGAGGTTGTGGACTGGATGAATTTTGGTTCTGACCTAAGATGCCTTCTGTTCTTTTTACCATTACCTAATTTTTTTGTTGTTTTATTAACTCATGATTCAGAAAGGGTCAACAGCAGTCAAACAGCAGTCTTCTACTAAATTATTCCTTTTGGAGGGGGGTAATGTGTAAAGTCAAGGTTAGTATCTGGTTGTTAATACTTGCTAAATCATATCATGTTGTGTTAGCATTTTGTAGAAATCACGGATGACCAGTTTGACTTCCACACTTACTGTATGAGGAAGATTACTCTTAGGTCTTATGTGGACTTGCTAAAACTAGAAGATGTACTTCGACAACATCCATTCTACTTCAAAGCAGCACGAATTGCCATAGAGATATATTTGAAACTTCATGATAATCCCTTAACGGATGAAAATAAAGAACACGAGGCTGATACAGGTAATCAACCCTCAGGATTTATTAAATATGTAGTTTCACTAGTTAGTGGATGTTCTATGAAGGTCCAGTATTCTTTCTTATTAGTTGTTATCTGTAAGTTTCTTATATTAACCAAATACAAGGGTTTTATGACAACTCAAAGGTATGGTAACTCAAATGATAACTTGGCCTGGAAGTAAAAGTAGATGTTCTACTGAAAGCTAAACTAATACAAGCTTTTATGTAGGTGTGAAAAAACAGTGATGCTTTTTTTGTATTGGCAATTATAATTCTTAAGTAAAAGCATATTTGTGTTATTGAATGGCTGAATAAACATTGGATTTTCATGGTTGTTCATCCATGAAGTAACAGATTGAAGAAAGTGTGCTTGGAGTGGCTCTTTGTAAAACAATTTATCAGTATGCAAAACTATGACTAGTTAGCAACTTAAATTTTATCATCTCTTGCTATTAATGTAAAAAAAATGTTTAAATCCTTAATTTTCTTTTTTTTTTTGCCAATCTTCTGATTGGAGAGCAACTTAAGTGATTATGGCTTGAGGTACCTCAAATGGTATGAATAAAGGCTGTTGAATACTTCAAGAAGAATTTGTCAAGTTTTAAGATTTCCCATCTCAGTTCATTTGTGTGGCTTCAGGTTCATATTAAGACAAGTAGAAGTGCAATAGAATTTCTTGTAGCTGCTTTCTGATGCATTTTAATTTAATTCTCAATGCTTTAATTGGAGGGAGGAGAGGATGAGAGTATGAATCAAGATATCTGTAGGACATTAAAAAGCAAAGCTGGAACTATCTACACCAGTGTGGCTATTTCACACTTATTTTTGTTAGACCATTTAATTAATACATCAAACATAACTTTCCTGTTGTGGAAGAAATCAGTGTGTATTGGTGTGCACTTTTACTCCTGGCACTGTGAAGTCATGCGGTGATTACTTTGCCCTGCATTCAGCTTGCTGTACTGTTGTTTTAGTTCCTGTTTTCCTGATTTCACAAAGGAATTGATTATGAAGTAGTAGTGTAGAAGATAAAATAATCTCTGTAGGAAACAAACTTTAAAAATTTAATGGCAGCATTACTAGTTAGTAGACCTGGTTTTAAAAAAAGTTGATGGTATCTGGCAACTGATTGACACAGGTTAACACTAGACATCAAGATTGTCTGTTTTTGCATGTGAACAGCAAATATGTCTGACAAGGAGCTAAAAAAGCTACGAAATAAGCAGAGAAGAGCGCAGAAGAAAGCACAGCTGGAGGAGGAGAAGAAGAATGCTGAGAAAGAGAAGCAACAGAGGAATCAGAAAAAGAAGAAAGATGATGATGATGAAGAAATTGGAGGACCGAAAGAAGAGCTTATCCCTGAGAAATTGGCAAAGGTGCTTTCTAATGTTAATATTAAGCAGTTGTAGAAATTTGTAGAAAAGTTACTGTGAGCATGCAGGCGATCTGAAAGGCATTCAGATAACTTGTTTATTTTACGTATGGCTGTTTTTCACAGGCAGGATTTTAAAAAAGAACTATTTTCTAGGGATTGTTTGTTGGGTATACTGTCAAAAATGTAATGAAATCACTGCTATTGTGCCTAGTTTTCAAAGGCAGCAATTGAAGTCATAGACACTTGCTACAGGTGAAATTATCTTCATGTGTGGATTAAACCAACTTGCTGGCTATACTAGCTAGCAGATAGAATTCTTTCTATTCTGTATGTAAGGTGATTGCCATTGCACTCTTTATGGCCCATATTAATTTTTGATTTATTAAGCATAAACATTCTGTGGAAGAGGAAACATTGAGACACTGAATGGTTTGATAGCACTTGCATTTGTTTTGCATGTGGAAAAAAGGAAAAAAGGAAAAAAGCTATATAGAAACAGCAGTAGACTAGATTGAGGTTTTTGAGGATTTTGAAATCTGGATTAAGAACTGTAGAGATGTGTAAAGGGGAGGTGACCCAGAAGATTGTTGTGATCAAGTTATACCTGGAAGGAGTGGGAAAACATTTGAAAAAATGTGGGGATAGATATTGAAAAACAGGACTGGGAAAATTAATTTCTACTCATGGTAATATAGTATTCAAGCATTGATGGATACAGTATTCAGTATATTCACACTGCATAAATAATGAATATTATTGATTCTTGGGTGGATGGTATTTGAAAGGTGAGACAGTGAACTTTATAGCCAGGAAGGAAGTGACTTTAAGAGCTTGACTATTTGTTTAAGCATATTGTCAGTATTCCTATTGTTTAGCTCACTGGTTGCAGGAAAGCACTCTAATTGTGGTGCTAATTAAGATTGAAATGGATTGGAATGTATTGAAATAAAGCTCTGGAATAGAGGGATGTCATGAGATATCCGAGGACAATCTCACAAGGCTGTCCTTAAGATTATAGGGAATAGTTGCAGCTGTATAATGCATGCCTGTGGCAAATCTTCCGTAATTGTATTCCAGGTTTAATATTGGAATCTTGATTTAGAGAGCTCCAAATACAATTGGTTCCCAGGGCTGGAAGACCATTTCTGACATAGTTGGTCACTTGCAGTTTTCCTGAAACAGTTGAACCCAGACTTCCTTGGTGGATGATAGGGAGCTTTGACATTAAAGTCATACCTTTGAAATCTGATTTGTTGTATGCTTCAAACAATTTTAAGTGCAGAGTTGTGACTGGTTTACATGAACTCTTAACAGCATGTATAAGCCATGCAATTTTCTCTGGACAGACAACAGTTAAACTCTGTATCCGATTCTTAGAGAGTAACTTGTATTCATAAGAACTTAAATATGTAAAACAACAGACATTTCTTACAATAATTATCCTTAACCTCTTAATGCAAGAGGTCTGTCCATAAAGAATCCAGGTACAGAATTCATTTGCATTAAAGTCACCCACTTACTGTGTTATGCTAACTAAGACTCACTGAACAATGTCAGTATCTAGTTACTTGTAGCTTGCCTTTAGTATCTTAGCTGGGGATGTTGCTGTGACCTGCAGCTTTCAGGAACCTGCCTGCAGCTCACTTGAACAGACTCTGTCATGAGCATAAAGCAGTTATTTATCAACATTTTGGGCCTATGTGTGTAGATTGCCATGGAGAGCCATACTGTACATTACAACACAGGTTCAGCTGCAATTGCTGTTACTACTAATATGTGATAGAATGCAAATACATATTTTTGTAGGAAAATGTGATTTGTAAGCATCACAAAGCAATTAAAAGTTGACTGTGTTTAGACACTAGTATTGAGTGAAAGATGCAAATTTTGTAACATTACAGGTTTTTAAGCATCTTGTGGTTTATGTTGTGAGAGTAGTTCTCTGACGTGACTCAGTCAGAAATTCCTAATTCTGTTGTTGGAGAGTTAGTTATTAGTTTTAAGCTTTGTGACTTAGTTGTGTGTCCTCCCTGGAATCTATAGGTTGAAGCACCTTTGGAAGAAGCCATTAAATTTTTAACACCTTTGAAGAATTTAGTGAAGAATAAAATAGAGACGCATCTGTTTGCCTTCGAGATTTATTTTCGAAAAGGTAGGTGAGAAAGCTAATGAAATAAAGCAATTTTGGTTCTTCAAGTTGTATATTAGAATTTGAGCAAACATTGAGATATGAGGCATCAGACCGTGTAGAGACGCATAGAAGTTTGAACACTTGGTGATTATCTATTTTCCTTGCTGTTTATAAGCCATGAGACTGTAGAACTAATTCCCCCAGCTTGCATTTGCCCTAGTTAATTGTTTGTACCAATAGTTTGCAGAACTACACACTGTAAAGTGGTGGTGTGTGGTTGCTAATTAGTTTTTTGAAGTACTTGGTTTTTGAATTCTTTTGGTATCACTTAAACATTATGCTTTAACAATTACTTGTGTTCAAATTTACTTACTAGTTCAACAGGTCTAATTCACTGGTTAAGTACAGTGTGTTAGGAAAAAATGTCCGTTGTACTACTCAGCTTTACTTTGTTCTGATCATTCTAATTTCAAACACTAAATACTCCTGCAACATAACACACTGAGTTTCAGCTACAGTTTTTTGACCATTTGCCAACGCTTTTTTTTTTCCAGAGAAGTTCCTTCTGATGCTTCAGTCTGTGAAGAGAGCCTTTGCTATTGATTCCAGTCATCCTTGGCTTCACGAGTGTATGATTCATCTCTTCAGCAGTGGTATGGATCTGTTTGATATGACTTGATCTGTACATGTTTCTGGATGATGCCTAACCTATATACAGTCATTGAATTTTAGTTTAGACTTTTAGCATAATTCAAAATACTTAATAATTTAGAAAGCTTTTTAAACAACTGACTTATGTTAAATTAAGTATGTTTATTATGACTGCAGCTGGATTTAGTAATTATTTCAACAAGTGTTAGTAAGTTTTAAGACTGGGCAGTACAGTGAGCACGTGAAGGAGTGAGTGAAGAAAATGGAAACTGAAGAGTAAGGAATGTGGCTTCTCTGCTCACAGCCTGTTTCAGTGTGCAAAGAGAAGGCTTAGGATCATGTCCTCTTTTGGACATGAGAGACATGGGAGATTTTCTCCCTTCCCTTGCCCAAAAGTTCACCCTTCCTCATGATGACTAAAGACTAGATATATTTAAGAACAGACTTTTATGATCTCAATCTTTGAGCCTAATAGACTTTAATCAGCAAGGTGAAGAATGGATGGAAGTAAAACAGCCTTGTTTTTTTCTATGCATCAGAAGACTGTCACAGTTAAGCTTTTTCCAGCCAGTCCCAATTATTTACCTTTTCTTATTTCATGCATCTTCCTTTGAGATTTTTTTCAATTATACTAATAGTGTAAACATGACAAATTAAAATAAAAACATAAAATAGATTTTACGGTGATTACGTCTATTAATTTCTTTTTTTCCAATTCAATAGTATCTGAAAGTAAGGATCTGCCTGATGCAGTTAGAACAGTGTTAAACCAAGAAATGAATCGGCTTTTTGGAGCAACTAATCCAAAGAACTTCAATGAAGCTTTCCTTAAAAAGAACTATGACTCACTACCACACAGGTTATCAGGTATTTTGCCTTTATCCTTTTTCTGCCCAGCTTCTGTATTTTCTTTGCTGATCTAGCAGTGGCCTCTCAATATCTATGCAACTCGTGTAAAAATTGCTCATTCTGTTGGGAATGCTTTTCCTCTCCCGGTTTGAGTTTTTGTGACAATATGACCATCAGGTTGTCTTTGAGTTTCTTTAATTTCTTCTATATGCTGCTAAAATACAAATTTTTGGACCTCTCTGCCTTGTTTTCATTTCTGATATATGCTGAATGCATCATAAGACTGTAACTGTATTTAATGCATCTGTGAAATAGTCCATACAGTCTGGTATGTGAAGTATTACTTCAGAGCTGCAGAGTTTTTGAATACGTGTATTTGAAGAGGCTGACTGCCAAGCGAAATGTGCTGAGTGCCCAGCAAGACAGTTAGCAGCCAGAGCTGTTGCTATGCCTAACACGAGGAGCTCAGATAGTGCTGATTACCCAACTGTTACTAAAGGCTATCTGTCAGCAGCGATCACATTACAGTGGGTATTACAGTACCACATGGGAAACAGGATGTAAACCGCCCAGGGGGGCAGCGTTGCTGTTGTGGCTCAGCCTAGACCTGGCCACAAAAAACAGTGAGTTTATTCTTTGCATCTTTTCTGACATCATGTCCTGTCAGCTACACCTCTGCTGTGGGACTCCAGAACTGTGTCCTGTTACCATATTGTAACAAGAGCTCTGTGTGCGCATCTCTTCTGTGCCCTGGTTTCTGTGTGAAGGAAATGTGAGCGCTGGTGCTAAAGGGAGCTGTGGTCTGTTGCAGCAGGTCTGATTTGTTATCTTCATTGCCCGTGATTGCAGAGTATGCTGCAAAATGCTCCTATCCTGCAATACAGAAGTGACCTAGTTGTTTCAATGCTTTGTCTAGCACTTAATAGTAGGCTTGAAGCCACCTTCTTAACTGCTTAGGTAACAAACTTTAATGCTCCAAGTGGTTCCATTTTGTACTACTGTGGAGTTCAATATTGCCTCTTAATCGTACTATATCTATTTTATGTTTGCTTATAATATATTTTTGGTCTTCTATTGAGTGATGAAGCTTATTTTTTCTCTTGTAGCTGCCAAAATGATGTACTATTTAGATCCTTCCAGTCAGAAAAGAGCGGTGGAGCTGGCAATGACCCTCGATGAATCCCTCATTAACAGAAATCTTCAGGTAACAGATATTTATAAAATGTAAACTACTACTACTTGTATAGTACTACTGTGGAAGCTTATGCAAGCTGCAGAGGTAAGAGGAAGCTGAAATGATTGCAGCACCTTATGGTAAGGAGGTTGAGTTGCTATGGGAGAGAAAGGGCTGTCTGGTTCATCTGAACTGAAAAAACTTTTGTCCTTTTTGCACATTGAAAGCAGTGTAGTTTTGTCATAATACGAAAATAGCTAGATAGCAGCAGAAATCCTGTTATTGCCCCAAGTAATGGAAAAGCTTATTAAACACAAGAGCATGCACACAGTAAAAGACCTAGTAAGGTCTTACACCTAGTAAGGAAAGGTTGTAGTCTGTCAGAGTTTCAGCTGTTATACAAGTGACCGTTCACAGGAAAAAGATTGTGACTTAGGAGTTGCTCAGACTGTGAAGGCTTTCCATATTCATCCTTCCAGAAAGCTGTGTCAGTTTTAGTTTTAATAAAAGGTGTGTATGCACGTTTTGGCCTTACTATGTAGATAAATAAAAAGCTCATCAAACTTTGAAGCTCTGCTCCATTCTGGTGGTCATGGAATTATCCCCTGTGAACCACCACCACTACTTCCCCTTCCCCTCCTTCCCTCCTCTTCCACCTTCATCTGTGAAGGCTATCAGTCCTGGCTTGCAATTCAAAGTGTTCAGAGGGTAATTTTCAGTATCTTCATACATTCCTTATAAAGAACTAGTAAACGTGTTTTTTTCTTCACACGATAGCACACTGGCAGAACCTTACATAATAAAGCAGAGAAGGAATAAAATGTCCTTTCCTTTTTCTAGACTTCTCCAAAGTATTTCTGTATCCCCGTCAAACCATTTCCTTTGGCATAAGGAAATGCCAAAGCACATAATTATTAGAGAGATTCCTTTACAGGCATTGCAACCTGTAGGACAATTTCTCTCAATTCTCCTGGTATTTTCCTTCTTTATTGTGCTCTTTACCTCTGGGGACTTGAGGATTTTTTAGATCTATTGCAAGTAAAGTTGGTGAACTTTATGGTAAAAATTATTCTTTTGTGGGCAAAAATAAGCCTTTTCAAAGCACACATTTTTGGGAATATGCTGTGTTCGACAGAACTTTAATGGGGATGTATTTTAATAGAATTTTTTGACAAAAGCGAGGGTGTATAGGGTTGGGAAAAGATTATTTGTCGTGATTCCTAAACTTGCTTAGGATATTGAGGATTGAGGTCCTTTCTCTAGCTGATCTGGCAATGGGACACAAACTCAGATCTTGTATATCGTAAGTATGTATTTAGCGTATTTGTTGAAGAGAACTTCAGAACCCCATAGCAGGAGGACAAAGCAGTTAACCTTAATACATACAACAAGTAAAATCTATAGTAAATGTCAGAGGAGTGGAAAAAGAATAGCATACATGCTAGCATATGTGAGGTGGAAGGATGTTGAATGCTGATGAATTTTAGTGAAGCTCAATAACTAGCTCAGTTTCTCATGTTTGGAATGCAAGTTGGAAAAAAAAAAAAAACAGGAGATCTTTTTCGTCGTCTAAATAGTGAAATGGATATGAAACTGCAGATATATGTGAAGGATGTGAAAATAACCAAATAGGCTCAATTTAGTAGTTAGTCACACACTGGTAGGTCACATACCCTTAAATGTAATAATAATAATAAAAATCCTATCAGAAATGTTACCACATCTAATTATGTTTATTCAGTTGATGCTATTTTTACATTTTAACTATACAATAGTTTAACTCCACAATTCTTCTGATTTCTGTCTGAAAGTACATTCGCAAAAATCAGTTTTAGGAAATGATAGTGTATATTCTGGATTCATTGTTTTTATTTGTGAAGATTAAAATTTGAATACATGTTATGTATTGCTTAAATGCTCCTAGTGTATCATGCTCTGGGAGGGGACTCAAACCTCAAACCCAAAACACACATTTAATTGCAAGTAAGCCTGATTTTTGGTTACCAACCAGTGAGAATCAATTTTTTTATTATTTGTTTTTTTAGGAAAATAAGGAATGTGTGACAAATGAGTATTTTCATCTTCAGTTGAGATTTCTAGCTGCTTTTTTAAATCCCTTTAAACTGCATTATTTCAAATCAAACTACACTGGTATTTCATGCTGTGTCTAGTTAGAAGAATGTCATTTGGTACTGATAGAAACTTGAAAACAGTACTTGGAATTTGTGTTTTCTTTGTAGTATTATATTTCTTGTTTGTGAGTGTTCAGATGAATGTTTAAGAAACCATGACACTTCTTTATTTTTCTCTCTAATTAGACTTGTATGGAGGTATTAGAAGCTTTATGTGACGGTAGCCTTGGAGACTGTAAAGAAACATCTGAAACTTATAGAGCAAATTGTCATAAGCTTTTCCCTTATGCTTTGGCTTTCATGCCCCCTGGATATGAAGAGGATATGAAGATCACAGTTAATGGAGATAGTTCTGCAGAACCTGAAGAACTGGCCAATGAAATATGAACAACTTTATTGGAAAAAAAATGACATTGGACCATATCTGGTGTATAATATTTTTGTCACGCACCTGCTGAATTGTTCTAACTTACACAGAGAACGGAAGGAAAAAAAATGTTGCCTTCAAATAGTTTTACTTTTTTTTATCCTGCTGACAAAGTATATATATAAAATATCTAACATATTACTGGATATAGTCTGTTCGGTTTCTTAAAAATTAAAAGCTGCTAAAATTGAAGAAAAAACCCTTATCCTTACCTACCTACCCATGTTTTTAAACTAATTTATATAAAATCTGGAGGTGTGTAGCCCTCAGAGCAGGTGTGTGGCAGAAATATTACTTTAAATTTGTCTTGTGAGATTACTGTTATCTCAGACAGCAAAAATGCTGTTTTAGCACTGGATTCTTTCACTGAGCACAAAGAGTTGTTGGGGCTTTAGCATCTGACTGATTCTGATACGGGGATGATTCTGTCCATAGGAAGTATGCAATGTGAATCAGAATATACAGAGAAACCTGCAACATACACGTTATGTTGTGGGTGCTGGGACATACAAATACCAAGCAGAATTAAGAAACATAGTGTGTTCAATAAGCTTGTTGTGTCTCTGAAATTCACTGTACACGATCAGTTTGGTGTTCTTGCACCACAGTTTTTAACTGAAGGAACCAGTTGAAACTATATCTCTCTGAATTAAACTTGGGGGGTGGGGAGAATCAACATTGCTGTCTTTGAGATGAACCTATCCACATAGGTTGGCCAAACTTTTTAAAACTGTAATGCAAGAACCAAATAAAATTATGCACTGTGATGTGGCACCAACTAATTAGAAAGATAGCATGCATTTTTCACATAGAGTGAAAACAAAATGAGAACATACTATGGCTTGAAGTTGCAAAGAGGAGAACTCCTGACTACCATTTTGACTGATCAAGAGACTAATAGTTTAAACCTCAGCAGGCCTTGTTCACGTTATGCAGAAAAAAAAAAAAAAAGTGCTGCAGTTTAGATACCTCTGGAACTTTTCCACAGTGTCACAGGTTTGTAATACTTGAAGCCCTACATTTCTAAGAATATATTTCTTGCTCAGTTGTTTCAGGCAAGCCCAAGACTTTGTAACTTTTAAGGGGCCCAAGATTTTTTTTCAATAACAGACCAGCTTCTTATTCCTGCAGTTACAGATGTAATTTCCTTTGTCAAACATAAGGTACCAAATATAATGCAATAAAACATTTTGAAAAACAATTGTGTGAATATTTAAACCAATCTCTGTTGTACTTTGAAAATGAATGGGTTCACTAGAGTGCAGCTCAGGGTTGGCTTACTGTGCTGTCCAGTTATGCTAATAATGTCACTGCTGATGGGTGGATGTTGAGTATAAAGTGCAAATGCATTATATGTGAATACTGAATCTCTGGGAAGTCCTATAACACAGAATGCTTTACTACTTGGCTTTTAAGTTCCACCAATGTTATGTTGAATTTTACTTTCTGAGTCAAGCTATGTTCTGCAAGTCTACTGTGTTAATAATACAAATACGTGTTCAAATGTTTTTTTTCTAGGCTTATCATAAAAACAGAGCAGAAAATAAACTACAGCTTATAAAGTGAGTGCCTTCTTTGCTGCAGGAGTTCAGTTATAGAGTATCTGTCATGTGGATACATAGCCTTCCTCTTCCACATCATGGATGTCAGTGATTGATGTGTACAGTTCAGATATCTAGGAGGATTTGTTGAGGTTTGTAGTTTTCTGTCAGAAGAACAGTTTTTTTTGTTTCTTGTGTATTCAGCAACACTTTCTTTTCATGGTTAGATTATCCTTGTGTATGTTTGTAGTGTAGTTCATGTTGGAAATGTAAGTTGTATTGCTATATTTGTATATTTAATCTGCTGGGCTTTAAGGGACTAGAATACCTGTAGAGCTTTTAATTGACTCTGGTATTTAATGTCTAGATCTCAGTCTTTTCTGCAGCCTGAGATACTTGGACTGCATGTCTTCTGCAACTACTGAAGATGGCTCAATCTTGCATACACAAGCTATGAGCTTTTGGCCTTGCCTCTTTGAGTACTGCTGCCGTTTTCTTGGCTTCTGATGCTTAGCTGGAGGCAGATGAATGCTCACTTTTTTAAACAAATTGTGAATTGCATCAAGCAAAATTTGTTTTTCAAATCCTGTTTTTCTGGGTGCTGCCTATAAATGGGATTTTTTCCTTTACTTTTTTACTGCCTGTTTTTGTGTTGAAATAGATTAACTAAAAGCAACAAGTTGTTATCCTTCATTATGCAAGTGGGAAAGGCTATTTCTGTGGGCC
The DNA here is from genome assembly GCA_013399115.1 of Anseranas semipalmata. Lineage (NCBI taxonomy): Eukaryota > Metazoa > Chordata > Aves > Anseriformes > Anseranatidae > Anseranas > Anseranas semipalmata. The sequence goes on from VXAA01011785.1 coordinate 999,260, forward strand.
TTCCAGAAACCTCCATCTACGCATCCATTGCAATTCCCCCAAAGACACTTCTTTGTAACTTGCTGAAAGGCATCCATAGTGCTTCAGAGGTGATGCTTTCAGGTTAAAGAGGTTCCTCATTCCCTTCCAGAAGATTGCTGTCCCAGGAAATGAAACTAAGTCAAGAGTTTAACTGGAAAAGAAGGTTCTTTGATTGGTGTAGGAATTGTTATTCCTTCATCTTCTCACATCTCATGTTAGATGCAAGGTTGACTCCTGAGGAAGAGTTTGTAAGAGCTGGAAATGAAGTTATAATCCAATACAAGAACTCTTTTGTGAAGTAGTAGCACAGAGTACCCTGCTACAGTGAATTCTTCCCTTTGCATACTGAAATCTGAAATTATAATCATTGGTGTTCAGCCGCTAAAGCAGGCGAGCAGGGATTGCAGTCGTGGTCAGTGACCTAGAACAGCAGCTTATTAGTGACAGGATTTGGTTTGATTTTTCACAATCTCCACTGGAGAAAGGCTTCCATAAGTGGAGGAGCCATGGGTGATGACATTCTGTGGTTATCTTTTTTTTTTTGGGGNAAACAATAAATTTTCCCTAGACAAAGACTGTAGATGGTGCTGATGCTGAAGCAATGTAAGAGTCAGAAGTGGGCTTAAATTGTCTTAAATTGTACATAATTGAAAGTGGTAGTTTGCTTCAAGATGATGGGGGGGGGTCCTCCTTTTTTGTTTGGAGACCAGAGCATTCAGGCAGGTGGTATGTGTGAACAAACCAGTAAATATTCTCAAAATGATCTGTTCAATAACTCATCTTACTACTTTGCATCTTAAATGCCTTAAAAGCCTCTATATTCTTCTAAAGTTATGTTTTTCAGCAGAGGTCTTAATACTTCCATGATATTAGGGGAGGACTCATTTCCTGGTGCACGGCACGTCAAGAGTACAGAAAGGAGTCTTGCTCAGTTTTTCTCTTAGCATAGGGAGAAAATTCCAATCTTTCCAGGGAGCTCTCTAGGGCTAGATGAGGTATGTATTATTAGCCTAATAAATCTTCCTTTAGTGTTTGCTTTGGTTTGTTTTTACAAGTCTGGAGGTGCTCAACTGTACAGTAGACCCTGGAAGTTGGCGTAACACCTTATTCTTCAGCCAGACAGAACTGTAGTTGTCTTTATAAAGAGAAAATATCAGTGAGAGTAGGGTGAGATCAGGCCTGAGAAACCAGAGGTGCAAATACAATTTCAGTATCACGTGAGCAAGTTCAAATGCAAAAATCTTAAGATCTTAGTCCTACATGATGCCTTTGAGGGTTCGAGCAATGGTGCCATTGTTCCCGTAGTGCTAGCATCCCATATGCCATAGTTGTGCTTTGCACATGTGCCACTAATGCTAAAACATTCGATACGATAATCTGGCTCAATGTACCTGAGCAAAAATGATTTTATTTCTTCCTTTTCATGATTGCTTTAAATGTTTTTGTAAGCGTTCTGTACTGAGTAGCTAGCTAGCTTTGAAATCTTTCCCCCTATCTTTCCCCTTAAGGAAGTTTGCTCTAAAAGTGTGCTTTGTACCTGATTGATAATGTAAAATAGCTCAAACTGTGTGGAAGTAAGAGTTGTGCTTGTCTGGTAACAGACTACATCCTGACCTGCTGCTTTGGGGTTCTGTGGAAGAAAACAATGCAAATCAGTGCAATTAGACAGCAATATCAGCAAGGAATCAAACAGTATGAAAGCATGTTAATGAAAGCCATTCCAGATGGAGGAAAATGGCTGCTGAGCTTGGGAAAGACCCTTGCTTCTAGGAGTGTTCCAGTGAGGAACTGTTCTTTGATGTTTTAAGGAGCAAAGGGCATACACCTTTACAAAACATGGTTGTGTCATTGTGATGATGTGTCCTGGAAATTTAAGCTGCAAACACCAGTTTTAATGCCTGTTTTGGGCAGAGACTCTTCTTTGCAAGAGTATACAGCCAGCAGTGAGAATGGCAAAGAGAAACTGATACAGCAGCTCGGCAAAAGGAGACCGAAAAGAGTTATGAGAAGGTTAGATTAAGTATAAAAGTAGCTTTTTTGTTACTAGAAAGATTACTGAAGCTGTAAATACTATAAATGCAGTCTCCCATGTCAAGGAAGCTGTAAATGTATATTACTTTGAGTGGTACAAGCAAATAGTAGCATGTTCACAGAGATTCTAGCTTTGTATGTTGGTCTTCAAGTAAATGATGGCAGAAACCCCAGAGGGCGAGGGTTGTCTGGTTTACAAGGGGCCATATCAAAGGGTTTGTAAGAATATTTCGAGATAAGTATCACTTGAAAATCCAAAGCATCTTAGAATAGCTTCCCTAAGATGTTTGTTGTTTTAATTGAAAATGTTACATCCGTTAATTTTTCATAACAAAAGGCAAAAAGTACTTCTACAAAATATTTCTGCCTGGCACTGCCCATTCAATATCTACCTCTACTAGTTCTAGTCTAGTTCAGCTACTGCATAATTTTAACCCTTTAGCACATATCATACGAGGAAGTGTCACTTACCTGGTTGGTGAACAAATAAATCTATGATGATGGATACGTTTAGTTTTAAAATGTAATGCAATAAACTACAAACTTAGTGAAAGTCCTGTTGTTGGTTCAGTGCGGCAGCATATTTATTGCTTCATTGCTGATCCATTCAGAAATCTTAAATTATAAACTCCACCAAGTTACTTGCAATTGTACTGGGATTTGCTTTCCCTTCCAGCCTTCCTAACTGGTTAACAATGTTGTACTGTGTTTTTACGCTCTTCTCTGGTGATAGCAAATATCGAAACTGGCAGGAAGTCAATCAATGAATAAAAATGCTGAGTTCTGTTTGTAAATGAGTGCTAGTGTTTCCTTGTAGGGTTCAGTGTCCTGCTCAGATGCCTAACAGCCTTGTAATAAATGATCCCTTGAATGACAGCAGTCACGAATAGTTCTTGTAATTCCTGGCTGGCTGTGACGCTGGCAGTCCCATCACACTGGTGGGTTGTAAACTGGGGTGGGGGTCTCATAAAATGGAGGAAGGTCAGTAGGGGAGAGGCTGTGGCTACCTCGGGAGTCACGCTGGAAAAGAACCAAGTTGGCAGGGAGGTTTCACCAAGTCTTTCCTGCCCTACCAGCTGCTTGTATGTACCTGTGAAAAGGTGCTTTGCTCTTTCAGGCTACGCAGACCCAATATAGGGATTTGGGAAATGCTCCTACTGTAGGACTGAGTAAAAATGGGGTTTGAGAGGCTAGATGACTAAAGAAGCATGTGCTATTTTCCTCAGATCTAGATTGAAGCGGGGGAGGAAGGTCAGTAGCCTTCTCTCTTCCCCACCAGTAAGCCCACAAAGCTTTCCTGACCCAGCATTCACTGATTTTNTTTTTTTTTGTGGTTCCAATCAGTCAGCAGACAAAATAATGTGGTAACTGTGACAAATTAGATTAAAAGTAACTGGTTAGCAGCTGACACACAGTTATAATATGATGTGAACTTGACATTCAGATTGCTAAAATTACCTGGAAAAAAATTGTTTGTAGCTACAGTGTATAATGAATAACACTGTATACAATGAAGACAAAGGACTCCAATGACTTCCAGGTTCCATATTTTGTTATAAATATATATATATTTATATTTGGTTTTGGGTTTTTTTGCTTTTTTGTTTTGAGATACTGAAGTAATTACAGAAATATCTTCATATTCACACCTTTGGATGTGAAATGGGAGCTAGTTGCAATAAAAGTTGCTTTGCACAAATAATACCCTACTAAAAAACAGCATTTTTTTTTTATATAAATGTCCTCAGTAATTTAATTTTTCTCTTGCAAGAGAAGAGGGGCGTTTGCTCTGGGTAGCTGCCTTGCTTGAACTTAATGCTTTCCAACTTCATGCTTCCATTGCTAGGAACAGCACCTCATGACTAGTCTGCAAGAGGACTTAAGGCACAGAAGATTTATGAGGAGCCAAGGTAGGCTGGCAGTTCATACATTATTTTATCTACATAAAACTGTCAGCTCAGACTTTTCATCAGTACCTCTCTATTTCATCAAGTATAAAGGATCTTTCTACCTTGCCGTCATGCTTCTGGAAACTTGTGAAGGTCACACGTGCAGCAGCAGCAGACAAAACCCCTCTGCAGTCATTCCGTCCCTCAAAACGCTGAAGAGATGCATGCTAGTTACTGATCTCATTCCCTTCCTGCAACCATCAAACCTCACCAGATTCTAGCAGAGGTGAATAAGCATTGCTTTAAAAAACAAATTAAAAAACATGGTTGACTCAGATTATGCAGTTGGCAAAACAATGTCAGTGTCCTGCTCTATTTCTTGTGCGTGTGTGTTTTAATAACGTGTACAAAAGTAATGCTCTCACTGGGTTGCATGACTTCTGTAACGCCTGAACTGTTGTGAAGCTGGGGAAGGGGGAATCCTGCTTGGTCCAGAACTTTCCCGTGTTGTAGACCAAGCAGTCAGCAGTACTGCAGAGCTGGACTCAGCTGCTACATTGTTCCCATCTTGCTTTCATGCAGGTAATGCAAGGGATGTGTAAATGCTCTTTATTTAGCAGAAAGGGAAGGGGGCTGTTCGCTGGTTCATTCACTGACTGGCACTTCCATGGTAAGTTGACTGCTGGCTGTTTATATCATGCTTCTCAAGCATTTTTTTTCTCATAGGAATCAAATAATGTGCTTAATTCTGCATCTCACTTCACTTGCAATATCAACAAATATCTTAATGAAATATAACTGGAAATTTTTTTATGCATTAGAGCTGGGAAAACAATCTTTGCTTTATTGCAGAGTAGTCTCATTTGTGCTTTTAAATTCCTCTTTTGTCCCCTGATGAGAATCTGTCCACCACAAATCCTTTACCTTCTGTTCAGTATTGCAGGTCGCTGACGGTGGAGGGTGGTTACTCCTTTCACTTAGACTTTTATTTGCCAAAACTGGGCTGAGAGTTCCTTATACTGCTGTATATTGAGTCGAGTAGCATCACAGGCTGTGCTGTGAGCCACCTCATGTATCATGCAACAGATCAAACAACAAGGGACTGACCCCCCCTACCCTATCATCTCTTTCCTCAATACCCTGAATCTCCAAACTAAAATACAGAAAGAAAATGAGGATAGAGAGAACACGATTTGTAGCTCCTGTCACATTCTGCTTTTTATAAATTATTGACAAGTACACAAAGTGCATGCAAACTGTGTGAATAATGTATGCTGACCTAAATTCACCCTTACATAAAACACTGAAAGAGAAGGGAAGGGGACAGTGGAGAAAAACCCTTGTGCTGCAGATATGTTAAAACTGAGGAAGCAAAGTGATCTGCATGCAGGGCTGTGAGTCACATGTCTCGAGACATGGGCTGTTTCTGAATTTTAAGAAATGGCAAAAGACAGACTGACACCACTGGAATAAATAAAAGAGGAAACTCTGAACTGAGTAAGAAGCTTAAAAATTTGGTAGTATAAGGAGCAATTTAAAAAACCACTGGGAAAATACAGCTTTTGCCTCTTTCCTATGTTAACAATATCAGATGCATGGGCTCCATCTGTTTTTATTTTCTGCTTTTTCTATATACATTATAAATCATTCTTTCTGGGAAGATCATAGTGTTTTCAATAATGCAAATACACTGTAGTATTTGCTTTCTAATATCGTTTCATTGGTAGCCTTCTTAAAATGCAGATTTGTGTGGCTGACACCTTGAAGACCGATGTTTTGTCAGACAAAGTGTCCTTGGAGCAGTGAAGAAACAGGCTAGTCATCAGAGCTGGCTGGGTCCTTCCAGCCTCTGCTTGGGAACCAGCAACCAGTGCTGGCTGCAATGCTTTGAGTGACTGGGGCAGAGGAAGGGGTTGCTGTTTATAAAGGTAATGTTGACTTTATTGCGAACCCAAATCTTATTCTTGCTGAAAACAAAGCTGATGTTGCTATCAGCACCAGTAGGATTTTACCAAAAGGAGCAGAAGTGGGGACAGTTCCCAGTTTTGCTCGTAGGTGCGATTTTTTATTCAATGTTTTAATTAAAATGGGAATCAGATTATGCCCTTGATAGCAAATGAGGGACTGGGGAAAGAAGGAGAAAGTCTTATTCTTGCAGAAATAATATCAGAGTATGGTTTTGTTAATTGTACATTTGAAGAAAAAACTGTTGACAGTAAACGCACTATGTCCTCACATCAAACAAAGTTCTAGGGATCAAGGTCTTCAATTTAGATCTTACGCATGCGGGCAAATTGTTGGCAGAGCACAGTACAGCTGGATTTATTTGCTGTCCAGCAATGATTTATTGGAGGCCATGGTGCCACAGGTAAATATAGAAGTTTCGTGACATTTGATGAACCTTTCCACAGTGCTTCCTTGACACATGCAGAAAGCCCCAGAGCACAGTGAGTGCAATGCAGGAAGAGAGAAAGCAAGGACATGGTTTTTGGCTTAAAGAACAGCTGTTGGATCAAAACACATTGGAACAGCTTTGCTAACCCTCAGGTTAGCCAGCATGGCGAGGTGGGGACAGGCCGAGTACCACCTACTCGGTGCTCCGGGGCAGGGCGTTTGTAGGAAGCATTTGTGCAGGTCTGGCATCTGCTGAGAGCCCTCATTTCTGTGCCAGCCTCTTGACGTGGAAGCGATCCTCAGCTATCTAGACGGGCCCCGTGGCTGTCTAGATCCAGGAGCTGCACGACGTTATGTTTCTGTATGGACCCAAATGGCCAAGCACTGAAGGCCCAACCCCATAGTCACTCCAGTTCATATGAAAAGGGGTGTCAAGTGATTGTGCCCATGAAACTATTGCTCTTAAAGCTGCAGGTGCTGCCTTTAGCACAAAGGGTCCAGTTCTTCTCTGGCCATGTTTGGCAGATTCTCATGGCAGGGGATGTAAGGTTTCTTTCAGTAAAGACTATGATATGGCCGGTGGATGAGGCCTTCTAACACCCAATCTAAGGCATACACTAATCTGAACACTGACACTCTGATCTATCATCAGGCATGGAAAAAAAAAAAAAAAAAAAACGCAAGCACAAGCCAGACATGGAAAAACTTCTATTTCTTTTAATTTCATTAATGATTTTAGGTTTATAGTGTTGACAAGAACAAGAGCATGGCAGTGAATGAGGAAGTCATTTCCAGTAATTGGCAGTAAAAGAAACTGCCACAACTTTATTTCAACGCAAAGACAGATGAAACACTTGGCTTTGTGATTTAAACAGGGTATGTCAATACTTTCTTTTTCAGTCTGCTCTAAGGACCTGGAATACAGGGTTCTTAAATGCTGTCTTCTAAAAAACTGCCCTGTGTTGCTGCAACACTCCTGCCACCTGTGTTTCATCATCAAGGGACATGTTAATGGAAGGTCCAACTCCTCTGAGACTTGCAGAGTCAAGCCTTGCAACAGCAGAACTTTTCCTTGCAAAACACAGGGCTTCTCCCTGCAGGCGGGGAGGCCTGGAGGCCTGGCACTGAAGGACAAAGCTCCCAGAGGAGTACAGAAGTCAGAGGTGTGGTATCTCTGCAAAAACATTAAAAAATGTTTAAATGGATTGTCATTAAACTACCAGCATCAAAAGGACATGCCTGGAATGTTTCTGATCCCTTCAGAGAATCATAAACAGGAGACAGTCCTAGACTTACGATTCTTTTCTTATTTGTTCTGTAACTTAAAACCTGGTAGACATCACTTTTAGATGTTGAACACAGTTTACATTTTCATGTGACTGACAAGTCTTCTGTCTTCAAGGGAAGACAGAAATAACTATTCTTGAAATGCTGAGTGAGTCCAGAGACTTGCAACTATTTTCAGAATCCCTCTTCTTTAGACTCCTCTACATCTGCTAAATAAAAATAGCTGTGAACTTAGGCTCTTGTACATTCATTCACTGAGCACAGATGAATAGCATGTTAAAAGTACTTGTCCTTTCAAAAGAAGAAAAACAAAAGATTCTTCAAATGCTTATATAGCAAGAAACAGTTTTTAACATTTTCTGTTACTATAATTAAATTCAATTACTTTGCTAGCCTCCAAATATACAGAAAGCAGCATCCAGAAATAGTCAGCACTGGATGAAATGTAATGATCTAATCAACATTTTTATCACTACATATAGAGCAGAAGTGATGAAATTTCCAGTACTACACTGAAATAGCTCGTACAAAAGTGACTTAAGCCCAAGAGATTCCCCTGAGATGTTACTGTATGGCAGTTACTGCATTAACCATCATTTTTTAACCCACCGCTAATTAAGAAGATCTTACCTTGTAGCCCATCATTTCGGTGCTAAGGACCTCCAAGGAACTGTATGTTCCTTCTTCTCCTTAGAAAGAATTTGCTAAGAAACGCTATATCTCTGTTTCTTTGGCTATATCCCTGTATTTGCCAGACTTCCGGACATTTTCATTTGTGAGGATTTCCAGGACCGGGCACTTGCAGCAACCTTGCCATTTCGCTGTCACCTTCACAGAGCAGTAACAGGGCACAGCGTATAGTAGACCATGCAGACCATGTATACCTGCACCATGATGCCTCAAAATCAAATTTACTGCACAAATTATGCGGTGGATGTACAGCAGGCCAGCGCTTCCTGGGATTGCACTTATTATGTACATGCTGCGCACTGTGTATGCACACTCCTTGCCTGGGAAAGTCCAGACAAAAATATGGTAGTCCTGTACCTCGTTTGGTTTAAATAAAAAAGCATGTTCTCCAGTTATTTGCCTCGTTAATCTGAAATACCCTGGAGTCAGATTTATGGATGGAAAAGATACTTTAATTTGAAAGTAATATGCAATTACAATAAGCTGCAAGAGACATTTTTGAGGGCAAAATGGGAGAGTGATTAGGAAGATGTTAACTGCCCTTTTTCTGGTGTTACTGAAAACATGTCTCAAAATTTTGGAAAGTGCTGTTATGTATTTGGAAAATATTGTAGCCTAGCACATTTTATTCAGGGATGGCATTCTCTGCTAAAAAAGGGGTGTGTACTTTACCTCAGGGTAAGCAAGCGGTATAGAATAGCCTAAGGCAGAAAAATACAGTGAAAAAAGAATACCATAGTTTCACTGAGGACCAGAGTTGCTGATTATTTTGGACGCTATGTTGGTGTAGAATTAAAAGACCAGGCTTTACTGATTTTTTTTAGTTCAGAATAAGTCTTGTGCATTTGTTGCTCTAAGATCCTTATCTTTCACAGTGAGAAGTTACTACAGAAGATGCACGAATCCCATTGAAATACTAGTGTGAGTACTCCCTACAAAGAAAGCTGGCAAGAAATTTTACGGAGTACTGATAACTTTCATCGTTTACTGACTTTTCTCTCCTGTTTGGAGTTCAGTGTCATATGACAATATTTCCTTTTTTTTTTTCAGATGTAAACAGCGAGACTGACCTTGTTCTGCATTCTCCTGACTTAGCCATAGCAAGATTCTCTGTGTAAGAACTGCATGGATTGATCCAAAAATCCTTCAAATTATTAAGTGCATTTGTAAGCTGCTTTTATGTAGTTGCTCCAAAATACTAATAATTCCAGAAGAGAACTCTATGATGTTGTGATATACTTGAAGTTAAAATGGTGCTTTAAACACAATGGATTTTCTACTTCACAGCTGTTGGTAGAGCACTTTAAATCAGCTGGAGGATCAGCTTTAAAACAAGTTTTAAGGTCACTTTTAATTTGTAGGTGAATCAGGAATACTTGTTCTCACGTGAAAGCAGACTTTCAGTAGAACAGTTTCGGTTCAGTTTCTGTTTGTGAAATCTCTCACCATGGATCAGCAGAAGTTGTGAGAGTGTAAAAACAGGCTTTTCTCCCCCAGACCTTGTATTCTTCCCTTAACCTTCCTCTTCCCACAGCAAGCAGACTAGCTGGATTTTTGATCAGCCAAGCTGGGACAGTTTTATCATTTTCATACTAAAACCACACAGTATCGGTTTTGCAGGGTTTTACGGACCCAGACTTCAGCAGGCCACTAAAGGAGTTGTTTACATGAATCCCTCCTTGTGTAATCTATTTTCTCACTGCTCAGACTATAACTGATAGAAACGTAACTTGTCCTCCTGCTGAGTGGCTGCCAGATGGACTCAATGACATGTACTGAAGGCCGTTGGACAGGAGAGGAAAAGCTTTGACCTTTAATGTTAATGGATGTGTACCGTGCCCAGGACACTTGGAGTTTCTGTTTTCCTTCATCTGAAATGTGTGGCTAGCAACTAATTATTGATCACTGTGGGACAGGTATCTTCCAGCCTCACCTGGATTTGAAAATGCCACATGTTCTGCCTTTTGCTCAGCAAAATGGGATCTCGTGCTTTCTGGTTCAGTCAGCAGAGTACGCAAAACAGAGCAGCTCCATGAAGAGACGGGGAGATCCACCCTACTTGCCAGCCACCTGGTGCTTGGGGCATTTATGCAGTATGAGAGACCCCAGTTCAAGTCCCTGCTATGGGACTGAAAAATGAAATTAGATTTTTCTAGATCTGATGCATTTTTTAGCCACTAGCTATTCTGTACTTTTTTCTCTGGGTCTGACCAGAAATTGTATTTTGAATCATAGAACGCTCTCCTGGGAATATTTTAGTCACTGTAAATACATTCACATGAAAAGACCCAGTTTTGACAAACTGGAATTTTGTCATATATGCAATTTAGAGATTTTAAGCAGTCTCTACACAGCTTAGGAATTCTGTTTGAAACCATGAACTCTGTGCATCTGTCCATGTAAAAGTGACTGACCTCTCCATCTCCATCTCACCTACAATTCAGAGGGGCGGTGGCATCCAGCCACCATGCGCAGAACAGGCAGTGACTGCTGTCCCCTTCATGTGGGGAACCACCTCTCCAAAGCTCCTGCTCTGGAGGGACAGCTCTCCTGGAGAAAGGAGGAATGGGTGGGATGGGTGAAGTCACCCGGTGTCAAATCTGGGCTGATTTCTTAAGGCTGATCAGGACGTCTTATGACTGGAGTAATAGGGAAGTTTAAAAAGGACAGCTAAAACACCCACATGTACTTTTACTAGCTTATGCTCAAGCTAAGGCAAGCTGCTGCAAGAACATCAGGCAAATACTGAGTGCCACCAAGAAACCTTATGCAAATGAGAAGCTTCATTAACGGCATTCAGGATTTTATTTTGTCCCCTGAAAAAACCATGCACTCATTTAAGTATAGAGTACTTGTACCCACAAACCTTGAGCAAAATCTCTCGCTAGGCAGCTCGGTGCCCCACGTTCCACAGATCCTGAAAAGGGGAGCCTCCTGGCCAGAAGTGCTGTCAGCGTTGCAAGGATTCAGGGGCACCACTGAGGCCTGACAGGAGATCTCAGGAACTAAGCTGTTGGAAAGAGGCTCCCAAATGTCCAAAATGGACGTCTGTGAAGTCTGTGGTACAGAGGAAGGCTGAAAGGTCCATATCTGCAACGCCTGTGGGGAGTTTTCAGAAGCCAGATTCTAGCAGTGTTCAAAAGCATCCCCACGTAGGTAGTGCTGCCTGTCGTGCGGCTAACAAAACAGAAATCTGGGTTATAAACTAAGGCTGTTAACGGTATTTAGAGGCAAAGTCACAGGCAGGGTGCTGGGTGTGTCTGTAAAATTAGCAGAGCACAAAAATCTCATGACTAAGAATGCCTTCAGCCACTAGATGGTGTATAGATTCTGCCACTTACAGAGTCTTAGTTGTTGAAGTAAGAGATGTTCGAGAGCTCAGATCTAATTATAACTTAATTTGGCCCTCTTGGCATAACCCAGATCAAACTTGGTTAAATGAGCTGTTGGCAGGCCCTGCCAAACAGCTGTTTAAAATCTCTTTTTAGCATGGTAGCCAGAGCCCAAATCAGAGCTTCTCCCACTAGAATTAGGAATCCTCTACCTCTTTAACCATTAGGCTATAAAGACACGCTTGCTGGTGCTCCCTTTCCTCAGCCAAACACATTTTACATTCTTGCTGCAAAACAGAGCAACTTGTGTCGGAGGGTCGATAAGAACTCAAGGGTGGCACGGTCTCCTCATCTTCCACTACTCTTACTTCCGCATCAGAAAAAAAGTACTCCTCTTTTTTGACAGAATGAATGATTTGACAGAATAAATGAGGGCACCTTATCCCAGGAGAGGGCTACAGTGCAGAGGCACCTCTCGACAGCCTTGAATTAGGGTGGTCCACAGGAAAGCAGAATAACAAGGACTCCCTGGAGGGCTGATGCTGAGTGCGCTAAGCAGCTCCTCTCTCAATGCACAAGGTTTTGACACAGTCTGGGTTTTTTTTACACCACACTAGGATGGGCACTGTAACTTATCTGTCTAGGCCACAAAGAGAGTTGCTCCGAACTCTTGGGGGGGTTGCTTTTTTGGCCCTAGGCTATTGTGTTTATATTTGAGCAATGACAAGCAGCTCAAAGTGCTGTCCTTCAACCACATGACAGTTGCTCAATAGGGAGCAATGATCCAAGGATCACTTCTTGCCTGATTTGTGCAGGCAGAAGGCCGAGTGGTCAGAGGCATGCACAACAATAAAGAGGACTCCCCGCTGTGGCTATTATTAGGTATCTGATCCAAACCTTAGGAACCCTGGCTCAGCTATCACCTTGCAGGCCAGAGAGCTATCGCAAGGACAACAAAACAATCCTCTCTCATTTACCGCACTCTACATTTGCTTTTCTGTGTCATGGTTAAACTCCTTCGAAGCTTTTGCTGATGGAAATTGCTTAAACTTGTTGTCTATGTCACACCTCTATGTCATACCTCGGTGAGTTCGTTAACAGATTCTTAAGGCAATGCCCTGTTTCCCTTCATATCGCAACACGTCAATCATTTTTGGCCGAGGCGTCTCCCTGTCACGGACGAACTTGCTGCTGCCTCTTTCCTAACCGTGAAGGACAGAGCAGGCGTGCCGTTCCGCCCCTCGCTGCCCCACAACACGCGTGCTGCATCAACACGGTGCCTGCCAAGCGGCGCAGGTAGGCACGCCGCCCTGCCTGCAGCAACGCGGGCTGCAGAAATTTGGGAAAACCAGCACGGCCCGAGCGGGAGACCTGGGCTGGCAGCACCGCGCCACGCGCTGACTCACGAAGCGAGAGCAGGAAGCTTTCCACGCGACCGAAAGCAAGCCCTCGTGATTCCAGCCTTCCTCTTTATTATTTTGGGCACCGCGGTCAGGCCCCTCGCCTTTGTTTACTCCTCGAGCAGCCGCCCCACGGCAGAGGCGCTCCAGGCGCAGGGCGGCGGAGCCGACCCCCCTCCCCCCTCCCGCCCGTGTCGCGGGGCCGCGGAGGAAGGCGCGCGCCGCCCAACGGCTGAGCGGCGACCGTTGGGCGGTGCCTGCGCCGCGCCCTCCCCTCACACGCGCGTGCGCGGGTTTCCGGCTCCCCTCAGCGGGGCTGCGGCTGATGCCGGGCGGGGGTTCCGGGGCTCGGAGGCGCGGGCATATAGCCGGGGTAGGGTTAAGGCTCGGTAGTGCGCCTCCGGTCACCGCCCGAGCCGCGGTTAGGCTCCTGGGGCAGGGGGTGGTGAAGCGTCCGTGCCCTGATGTCACCGCGAGGGTCTGGATTAGCCTCATCCCTGTCCCGAGACCCTGAGGAGGAAGGGACTGGGGGAGTTCATACGGACACAGTCCTTCGGTGTCGAGGACGTTTTCGTTCGCCACCGGATATTTCAGACGTGTTTGGTAGTGCGCCTGCTGCATCTGCAGTAAGCAGTGGGGCTCGCTGCAGTGTGTAACTTCTGTCTTCCATCCTAAAAGGTCCTGTATTTACAGTTACATCAGGTTGCTTTAAAAGCAGTGAAAAAACAGCAGCTAATAAAAGCATGTTTGACAAAACTGGAAGCTCAGTGACTGGTAATATTGTCTCGTATACTGGAAGGTATTTGGACAATTTTAGAGGACAAAGGTAATTTCCACAGTATTAAGAAGACCGTAAATAAACATAGATGATGTGTAGTTCATATGGGTGAACTACTGCTCAAGACCATGCTGTGTTGTATAAGTTTATTTTTATGAGTGCACCTCAAAAGTTTTACATAGGCCTTAGCCATATATCAACATGCATCAAACATCGTGAATCACACACTATAATTTTTTCATTCAACTCCGAAGTTACAAATTCAGGTAGTAAATTATTTCTTTAGCTTTTATTCTTAAAGGGAGTCTGATGACAGATACTTCTATGACAAAATGCAACTAGTTCCATTGGAGTACTCATAAATACCTACTTTTGCCTCATGTTTTTCTGTTTTGTTGCTTTTCTGCTTTGTTTCTATGCTAACAATCACTGAATATGTTTTACCACTTTCACTCTTAAATCATCATTAATGTTGTATGCATTCAATATTAATGAATTTAGTATCGAAGTCCGTAGTGTCTGTCACTGTAATTAATTTCAGTGCAAATGACTTCATAGAAATTGCATTATCCTTCCTAAACGTTAATGGTATTATATTATCTATTTGTTTTTTGTTTTTTGTTTGTCATACTGCAGATGTATTCAATTAAGTGTAGGGAGCAAAACTTGTGAAAACAAAAATTCATTTTGGCATTAACTCCAGTAATAAACCTAAATAATTTCCTGTTGTAAGAGAAATAATGCATACGTATTCACTGAGAAGTTGCTTTTAAAAATAATTTTTAAATATTGCTGCTTATATGTCATCATGACAAGTAAAATCCAGCCACAGGCAGAAGGCCTCAAAACCTATTTATTCCTTAGACCAGTTTTTAATTTAGAAAACAGCTATTTATGATCCACAGCTTCTAAATACTGCCTCCAGAGCTCCAAACCCAATTCACCACAATTCTGGGACTGAGCCATCTCTGCTATCACTTGGGCATTTTGTGATCATTTCTACTCTATTCCACTGTAATGTTAACAATTCTTAGTTGCAAGGGCAATCAATCTTAGTGCTCTTTTTGTCTTTATGGAAGCAGCCTCCCTACTACCGCCATGTCTCTAAAGATGGTGGGGCCAATGTCTACAATTTTCCTCTTTGTATTACATTTTTTTTTTAGCCTCCTGTGCTGCATATTGAAAGAATTAGGTTTTTTATCCTAACAACCAGCTTCACAATTTTATCCCATACTTTATTCTTGTAGGAGTCTTCTGGCCTCAAAAGAAAAATCCGTCACATAAAAGAGTTCATCGGAGCAAACGCCCTTAGGCTGCATCTAAAAAGAAGACAGAGGACAAACTGCAACCCTGTAGCCAAAAGCAAGAAGGGTCCCTGTGACTGAAGTCATCAGCACATATGGAAAGTGTGATAGGCCAGCAGCAGTCAAGGATTTAGCAGGGGTAGGAGTGCAGAAATTTGTAACAGAAACGTTAAGATCAGCACAAATGCAAGTGTGAGCGTGTTGGCAGAAGGAGCTGAAGAATGGCATGTGCTGCCACCACAGCTCAGCAGGTTGCTGATCCCTCAGCACGTCTACGTGTAGCTCAAGACACCCAGGTCAGGAAGGCAAAGGGCAGACAGCCCCCAGAGAAGACACGAGGGAAATCAGCACTGTTGCCTAATGACTTACAGCGGTGGGGCAAGATGAACGCACAAAAGATGAAAAATACTGTCAACTCCTGAACAGCATAAAAGACACATCCAAACACCGCATCTGCCGATCAGGCAAACCCAGAACACTCCGGATGCATGATGGGAACTTGTCCTCCATGTCAGCACAAGTAGTTTGAACATCCTGGTGCTTATGAAGAGGCAAGTGTGAGGAAATGAAATAATTTTTGTGTAAAAAAAGTCACCTCTCCTAGCTGGTGTCTTAATCTGCTTTGTTACACTACTTGCAGCATTTACCAGCCTCACACCGCACTGCACTGTTATTAGTCGCTACAGATGCAGATGTGGAAGGACGGAGAAGGGTTGCTGCCGAGGAGGGCTTGGCCTGAGCCAGACTGAGCCTTAGGCCCTAGCAGAAAGGCTCCGAGTGGGAAACTGTACTCCATGAACATTCACCCCACCAATACTTCCTTGAATGACTTTCATAAAAGAGCTAATACAGAAACTTTTTTTTTTT
>VXAA01011785.1:1015258-1054069 GCA_013399115.1 Anseranas semipalmata
TTTTTTTTTTTTTAATTTGCATCAGGGACCCAAATACAAGGCAGCAGAGAAGGAAAAGAAGACCCTTCCACAAGCTATGGTCACATACCTTTGCTAATTTATCTCCTCTGGTCTGAATGACAGAGCACTGTTTTAACAATTATACATGGATATTCTGACCTGATGACAAGAAACATTTAGGATTACGCCTTTGTCTTTAGCTGCCTTGACTCCCACTTTTCACTTTCTGGACTCCTGCTTTGAGTGCTCTTTTTGATCCTTCTTGACATCCCTGCTTGTTACTGTACCTGCCAGCTTCTGGAGAACGTTTTCTGCTTGGAACAATAAAGATCGAAGTACATGCATGCTCGGACACTCACCTCCCCTGAAAGGAAGGGCTTGTGCTCTTTTTAGGACATGAGTAATATTCATCCTTACCTTGGCATTGAAAGAACATTCTCTGGTCCTTGAGTCACCGAGCCTCACTACAGCAAGAAGGGTGGACTCTGCTGCCAAGAAAAGTGCTTGTCCCAAATCTTTCACATAGTTAGAGCCTCTGGTTGAGCATCAATACCACACGTGGTTTGTTACTGCTTACATACGGTTATTTCATACAGTTCTGCTTCGCGCAATCACAAGCCTGTGTAAAAGGCCGTGTTAATAAAGGCTTGTTCTTTACCAAAGGTGACAGAGAAGGGAAAAATCAGAGCTGGAGTCAGAGCTTTGGTGTCTGGCCTAGTCACAATGTTCTGGGAGCTCTGTCTGTCAGAGGTCAGGAGAGAAAGAGACAGGCCCTACTAGGGTGCGTGGCCAGGTCACAGAGCCAAAAAAGCCTTAAAGCAAAGTCTTTGCAACTCTGAATCACAGTTTCCATAGCCTAAGCAAGAACACCCTCAAGTTCTTCCAGAAATTCCACCACATGCTGTCGTATTAAAACCCATGTAATTCATCACTGCCGTGAGTTCAGATGCACCGCATACAACAGCTGATCCCAGCTAACAGGATAACTAACATCAATTCTAGGTGCCCTCTCAAAGTGGAGAGCAGAAAATGCCAAGATGCAAATGAGTTTCACCCTCTGAGAGCAGAGGAGCACTGGTGTTTATGAATCTTGAGTCATGCTCTGCAAGGCAGTATGGTCTGTATGCACTCAGCCCTTCCCTCACCTCATGAGGGAATTTGATCCTGGTCTGTTTATTCATCTCATTCTGTCCTACTTTCCCTATTTACTAAACACATGATCCACTCTCTACCCACTCATGTGTCACCTGCCTGTCTCCTTGTCTGACCTCATTTGCTACCTTTCTTCTCTCAGTCCCAGTTTCTCTCACAGGTGTATCTTTCCTGTTGTCCTCAAAGGCTTTTCCCAGGTACTTTCTGCAGTTACTCCCTAGCCCCAGCTTCTGTCTAGCCACTCACAGCTAAGTTCCTGAATGCATCAATGTTTCTTCAAACACAGCTGCCAGATCCCTCTCTTCAGTCCACTGAGTAGTCCCCTGTTCTAGCCACCATGTCTAGCCAATAGCAGTTGATTTCCCCTTAACCAAATCTCTTAAAATAATCGTGGGAAATAAATAAATAAATAAATAAATAATAATAATAATAATAATTATAATAATATTAAAAACACAACTGCAGAGCACTAGAGAATGCAAAGTTCACATACAGAGGGAGTTAAGCATTGCATAGGGCCTCAGCTTGTTTCTGGAGCTGGAATCAATGAAGAGCGTAGATGCCGCTTATGCAGGGCACAGGGCAGATGCTGACTCCTTTTCCCAGTTGCATGATTGGGCTTTATCAACTGGAAATGGGAAAACACTCGACTGAAAAAGTGTTTTCATAGGTGTGAAACCAGAGCGCACCTTGCTTAGCTGTTCAATAGAATGGCCCCACAGAATTAAAGTTGTACAATCAATTAAGAGTTAGAATTAATATTGCCCTGTACAGCTTTCATTTCCATTTGTTTTTGCAGAAGTTATTTCTGGGAATCTTTAATATCATATCATATACTGCATTTGTGCAGGATCTCTGACTCAGCACTGCAGATGGACCTGACCTAGACATGAATCAGGGCTACGCAGAAAAAGTTTGCCTGTAAAATAAACTGCCTCATTTGCTACAAAAGCTGAAAACTACTGAGAGAGAAACATGAAGTTTGGTTATTCTGAAAAAATTTATTCTTACTTTTCTGAGAGTTTCTTTATGATATAGAAACACATGATCATTAACTGTGTTTTCCTTCTTTTCTGATTGCTCACCATGGCATCTTGCAATTTGCTTTGAAAAGCATTATGTATTTGTATAGCTGAAATTTTTAGAATCTGTGCTTAAAAATGTGATAATTGCCTTTAAAAACTCTCATCCTAGATGTCTCAAATTGAGCATATACAACTGGAGAAACTTTTTACCCTAAATTTCAATGCTTCACTTTCCCTTTTTTTTCCCCCACAAGTGTTTTGTGAAAATAAAGGCATTTCTGTTGAAGAAGCAAATCAATAAAAATGCCACATAAGCTCCCACAAGAAAATTAATTAAGCCACAGGGAGGTTGCAAAACTCTGTATAGGACACAAACTAAATGCTGTTTAATTGCCTAAATGAAGTGGTAGTAGTCCTTTGAGAGAAAACAGCAAATTATGTGATCACAGACCTAAGGATCTGAAACAAAAAAATATTAGCAGGGGGATAGGAGCAGAACTATACTGAGTGTTGCCTTTAGCACTTAATCAGCTTCCAGTGCTTGACTTTTGAACCTTGCTTATTTTTATTATAATATTCATATTTAAAAAAAAAAAAAAAAGTAAAACCTCTAGCATTTTATGAGGTAGAATGCATAAAGCCTTCTAACAGAAACGCAGAACACTGTTAGAGACATGACAAACAACATATTGTAGGAAATCTTGAAATCAACTTGCTGTATGTTTGCTGTGGAACTGAAGAAACCAACCCAAAATGCCTGTTACATTTTGTACAAGGAATCCTACTGTACATAGACACTTTGTTGCATGTGAGATTACTGCACTTGCTTGCAAACAATTTTCTGGGAAGTACGCAGTTCTCATAGGGATCATACTGTACTTCTATGATTTCATATTTTTTAAAAGAACAGTTTGACCAAAAGGCAGTTTTAGATAAACATGGTAGATATATTCTTAATACAAATGAGATCAATTTATGAATTTATGTGAAGATTTTTCCATTTCTTTTAAGATAAAAGGCATTGCAGCATGGGACAGCTGTGATCTAAGTTAGATAATTGAGAAAGTCTTATGAACAGCACTACTTTTATACAGTTTTATTATTATCAGGAACTAGGATTCTTTACTCTAGGGATAAGTATTGTATTGGATGTTGTTTAAAGAATAAAACATTGATGCACAAAGTTGTTATCCTTTCATGTAGCTAAAATATTTTAATTGAACATAACTGATGTTTGATAGATTTAAGTGTGCCTTCAAGCTGTCACTTTAATACTAATCAGAATATTTACTTCTCGAGACCCCCTTTGCATGTTTCCACTTTGAGATGCATCTTTATTACCACTGAACTTTAAAAAATCTTCCAGAAAAAAAAAATTACTTTTTTTGCTTTCTAATTGCTAGAGGAAAAGTTTCCTCCTCCCCAGCAAAGAATGCTTGGAACTAAAAATACAAATACAAAAAATATTTCCCAGTGCTTGCAAGTAGTGCCATATTATAAGTTTTAATACTCTGCATTCCCCACATGCCACTGCAGTTTGTATTTCTAGACTTCCCTTGGGTCATTTTGAGGACATCACACTCCTTACAGCGTACGGAGATTTAGCCAGAGTGTGGGCTACGCAATTCCACCGTTAGAGGTGCGAAAGGAGGCTGCGATCCTCATCAGCTGGCAAACAGCCCGACCGCCAGCGGCACTGCCATCGAAACAAGGTGTCAGCCCACACCCTCAGAACACACTCTAGATTTATGCCCACTTCACAGTCCCAAAATTGGACATACCAGTTCCTCAATCGCTAGTCTAGCTATCACTCGTGTAAGATACGGACACACAATTCCGGGTTTAACTGGAATTAACAGGGTGTTACGCTGTCCTGGTGACAACACAGTTTAACGTTCTTCCCGCTCTTTTTTCCCTTGAGCTGTTCAGTCCTCGTCAGCAAGTTGACTGCCACCTAACTATGCCTGCTAAGCTCTGCGCAGCCAAATGTTCTCTATTCAATTTGCAAATCCATCTAGAAGGATAGAAAACCTTAATTTGAAAGAAGTTATTTGTTCATCTTCTAACCTGGATTAGTTACCTCAGGCAGCCTACTGGCAGCTGCACCGAAACAACCGAGCAGCCAGAAGAGTGGCAGGGGACAGGAGTTGTACCACCATCCATTGATCTGTAACCTCTTTTCTGAGGGTCTCCTAAATAACGTGTCTCAGTAGTAAGGATCCAGTTAATTTTACTTAATTAAACAGCTTTGAAACCAATGAATGCATCTATCAGCTTTCATTTTACACTGGAATCTGAATCAATCTCCTTCACCTCCAGCTCAGAGACCTGCATGAACTCACTCAGCAGCTAATTTCGTGCGCAGAATTGCTGTGCTACACACTGCTGGAGTCGGACGTGTGCGTGCACGGTCACTGCTGTGTGACAAATTGTGGAGGAGAAGCAGAAACAGGAAAAGCAGAGAACTTGATTATACAGCCTGTAAACTGAGGCAGGGAGGGGGAACTGAGAGAAGAACCCAGGGTGCTCGGGACAACAGGACTTCCTTACGGGGAATGTACAGACTGTATCACGTAGACCGCATTATTATTTTTTCCTATAACCAGAAGAGCCAATGAGGCCCTGAATATTTTTAACTATTTATTTTAAAAATCAGTATTTCTGTTTATTCCTATTTCATGCCTTATCATGTAGGGAACATGTTTCATTATTTTTAAATAAAAGCACCATTGTTCAGTGAGAGCAAAGTTTAATTTCTTGAACACCTCCTCCCCACACACACACCTCCCAGTCTTACGCTTCTTTATGAGCTTTTTTGTTTTAAAAACAAGTCCTTAATGCAGAAAATACAGCATTTTATATAATCTAATATTATTCAGTTAATTAATCATAGAACATTTTATCTTCTCAATAAAATGCTTTCAAGATAAATTACTTACCAAAGCAGCATTTGGGGCTTTATCTTTCACCATCTTCTTAACAATGTTTTTGCTCTGTTCAAACAAATTCATTAGTTTCTGATTCCACTAAGGGAAAACCGTATTTACAGCAGTGTCCCTTAGACAGACAACGATGTCCCTTAGATAGATTCCTGGAGAGGACATGAAGGAGAGCATCCTCAAAATATTTTAAGGATATAATTTAGGGTATATAAGGTATATAATATATGTTTTTATAAAGATGGATTCCTCTGAAAGAGAAGCTCAAATTGCTGTATTTAAAAAAATAATAATCGGGTGTTAAAATAATAATAATAATCATAGTCAAAATAATAATAATCAAAATCAAAATAATAATAATCATAGGTGTTTAAAATGCATAACCTGTTTACTTTCACCCTCTGGTGAATAATACTGCCCTTTATCCCTATTCCATCAGTTAGATAATCTGTGCAGCTCATGCAAGTCCACCACTAAATAGGTTTAAGAGGAATTTTCAAAGGCATTCAGTACTATATTCTCACTTTTATTTTCCCATTGATTACTAAGAGGAAGCCATTCCAGCTGATGCTGTGCACTTTTGGAAGCTCTACTTCAAAGTTTCAAGGAGATTAACACTTGGAAATTATAGGAGGTTGTTTTGCAGCTAGTTCTATGCTTAACAAAGAAAAGTTGTTATTGCTTTACTGTAAGGGTCTCATTTTTTTCCCCACAGTATCTGTCTGGAGTAACTGTAGATGCTTCTTATTTTTATCTGCTATGTTTAATGTGGAGTTCAGTGTTTAGGACTGCATAATTGCTCTTTTCTTGTTACAGAACATTAACTTTCTGCTTCCAGTAACATCTTTATAATGACAATGCTAATAAAAATGGGGCAGTGCAAACTGCACACTTACAAATCTCTCCAGAGCTTACTGTGAGGTTTATCATAATTCTTGCCATCTCAGGATTGTATAGTCTACTGATATTAATTGTACTGCACAGTTAATTTAAAAAATATCTCCTGCAGGCCTGGAAGAAAGGCAACAATTATAAATAACTTTAGAAAAAATACATACACACTGAAAATGTTTCTAATAAACCGATTGTAGTTTTCTCAGTATAGCAATATAATCACTGCAGGACTTTGAAATACCCTGTATTAATCACATTTCTGCTCATAGGTTTATACTGTTTAATCCTATTACAGCTGTACAGCATGTTTTTCTTTTGCTAGGTGATGTCAGACTATCTGGAGACAGCAGCACAGCTGGAACACTGTGCAAATTTAAATGGTGTTTTTCCTTGCTCTTCTACAGACTTCTTGATTGGGGGTTGCTTTCTTACATAGGCTCCTATGAAACAAAAATGATATTTAAAAATGAAAGTCGAGAGGAATCTTTTTTTTTTTTTTTTCCTCTAGTCCTCTTGAGGTTGAGGTAAGGACAGCTTACTAGGTAAAGCAAAAGCCGCGGGCAGTCAAAGCAGAACGAGGAATTCACTCGCTACTTCCCATCGGCAGGCAGGTGTTCAGCCACTTCCAGGAAAGCAGGGCTCATCACATGTAAGGGTTTCTTGGGAAGACAAACGCCATCACTGAATATCAGCCCCTTCCTCCTTCTTTCCATGCATGATGCTGTATGGTATGGAACATCCCTTTGGCCAGTCTGGGTCAGCTGTCCTGGTTCTGTCCCCTCCCAGCTCCCTGTGCACCCCCAGCCTCCTCACTGGCAGGGCAGCACGAGAAGCTGAAACGTCCTTGACCCAGTGTATGCACTGCTCTGCAACAACTAAAATGTCAGTGTGTTATCACCACTATTTTCATCACAAATCCAAAACACAGCATCATATGAGCCTCTACAAAGAAAATTAACTCTATCCCAGCCAAAACCATGACAAGAACAAGAAGAACACCACAGATGGACTAAGATAGAAATGCATGCAAGAAAGTGAACTTTGGTAGTAGCTTTTCAAAATGTAATTCTGCCAAAATGTAAGATTGTATTTGTGAAAATGAATAAAAACCACAGTGCAATATGCAAACGACACCCTGATTTCATTCTCTTCACCTTTACTGTAATACTGGGAAAGAGCAAATATATATATGTGTAAAGTGGAAAAAAGTAAATTCACAGTATGGGAAAGCACATCCTAAATACGAAGGGACAGCAGTATTGAAAAAGGCACAAAGACAGGTGTAGGAGACAGACATCTTTGTTATCATATCCCTACTGGGAAAGTTGCCACAATTCTCAGTGAAGAGCGAGCTATTTATAGGATAGCAGAGCAAAGAGGAAAACAGCACCAATCATGCTGGTTTTGATTTATGAACCGTACAGTAGGAACTTAACAAGCATGATATACCCAAACTACATGCTATACAAATCTAACAGCTCATCGACAATACGTAGGATTTTGATTTGATTACTCTGCTCCAGCAGAGCACTGTTCTATTCTTAATCCCTATCAACTTTCTGCAAGATTAGCACATCATTAAATGCTTCATACCTTAGTTCCCTCCTAGGAAAGTAGGAACCACCACCGCTACCTACCTAAATAATTTTAGTTCCTCCAATTAAACAATACATGTTTATAAATATATAACACACACACACAAACTACATACATTCTGTTTTCCACATACACTTTATTATAAAATGCATGTCTCAGGCTCTATATGAACCTTTGGTGTTTTTTTTTTTTTTTTAATAAGCTTAAATGTTTAAATGGAATATGATATGCCTTCATCTATCAATCAAGCTTAATGGTTAAGGCAACCATGAGTTTGTTGAGAACTTGTTGCTTCATTACCAAAAAAAAAAAAAGTATTTAAATTACAAGAAATTGTATGCATACATTACTATATCCCTAGGACTTTCACCCAAAAAGGGAGAGAGGAGAAGTAATGGGGATTCATATATAAGCAAATAAAAAGCAGCTTGTTTCCTCTGTTTATTGAAAGCTCTCCTTTTCTGGTAAAAAAAATAAAAATAGAAAATACACCAGTTAGTTATGAACTCCGATGATTGTCTTTCAAATGTATGCAACTGTATGTTTTTAATCAAAGATCACTGCTCATTCTCATGCAAAATCACCATGGAATTCACAGTCTGATAGTGTAACATTCACTATTCCTATTCTTTTGATTGTATTTTTTTCGTAACATGGTAATTAAATAAAGAATTCCCCATTCTCGGGGACTGGAAATGGACCTCTGCTGCCTTTCCGTGTCCTCAGCTTATGGGCAGTTCCAAACCCACTTTCAGTAACGGTTCAAGTCAAGATTCTGGACACTGAGCAGAACTGACTAAGCCATGGGCATACTTTCCTCTCCTGACTCTGTACAGGTATGTTAATACATGGAACAAATCTGCAGCTAGATCTTCAGAGCCAACAGCTTCTAGCAGTCTTCAGAAGCATCCAGCCTTTCCCACCGACCGTAGAAGAAGATTGGTGGAACTACTGTGACCATCTAAACAACACTTTGAAGGATCAGATGCCTACCTTTGAAACGAGTTTTTTAAAAAAATAAAATTCAGGTATCTAGCTTGTAGAATGCTGGTATCATTTATTTGCTCATTAGTCTTTGTGTATCACACTGCAAATTTCACAATTATCGCAGCCCAGTAATTCACTCTTTGACATAATAAATACCAATGACTGAAAACAATCCTTAAAACAGATAGGAAAAAGCTGTAAATAAGATCCTTTCCAGACTGGTATTCCTTGACTTGCAAAAAGTTCTATCACCATACAACATGGCTAGGTTATGATGAGCCATATTTCTTTCTATGTATACTGCAGAAAGTTCCATCTCATTGAGGTCAACAGCAAAACTCCTGCAGATTTCCTGAGGGCCAGGAAGCATCCCAGTTGTCTCTTTTGCCAGCTTACATTTCATACCCAGAGAAAGGCAACAATTCCATACTTCTAACTCTAAGACACTTCTATGTAGAACAAGCAGAATTCAGATCTCCAAAGTTTAATAAGTAAATACAGCTTGTTCTGACAGCATCCAGCAATCAGAAAGTTTAGTTTCCTTTGGGAATCCAAATATGAACATTATGAACATCTGTTTATATGAAAAAAAAAGGGGGGGGGGGATTTTAGACTGCTGTAATCACCTGGTCGTCTGAAAATTTCAATATATTGGGCAACTCTTAGCAATGCTGAATGATGTGAGATATCCACCTATACCTTCTTTGCTCCTTACAAGGAGGAAAACACATGCACTGCACTCTGGAAATTTTAACCAAAACCACTCCATCTCTCTCACAGAATAATTTAATGCAGAGGTTCATTTACAATTTTCCTAAATCACAAATATTGGTCATCTTTTGAATATTCCAGCTACTAAAATTTAACAATAATGAATTGGATAGTCTACAGGAATTCAGAGTAAGAGATGACAATTTCTCTGAACTCTAAGGCTGACAGAGGCTCCAGTTAAACTCCTTAAATGGTATAAGCTGTTTGAATTTTCTTCTCTATTACTTCTTCATTTTAAACTTGTATCTTCAGGCTTCGTTCTGTGATATCTCAAAACCAAGCAACTGTATGTTCCATCTAGGATTGTTCTGTTAGCCATGCTAGCAGGGTTTCCTGGTTTAAAAATTATTTTTTCCGCATACAAATTCAATGTAATGAACAAGTTTTTAACTCCAGTGCTGCAGTGAGATAATTACTCAAATTAGATGGTAAAAGAAAGTAAGTTTTGTAGCTTGCACACCTGAATATTTCTCCTATTTTTTGGAGTGTTCTTCAGGTCTTTTTCTGTTTTGGCAATGAATGAAAATTAAGCTTTAATGGATTAGTTATATTTCTTTCTGCTTCATTTATCTTTCCGTGAAAGAACAGCACAGTTGCATAATATGTGAAGTACAGTCCCTAAAAACCATCTGCTCAGTCTACTTTCATTAGTACATCACGTCAAGGGTTTTGGTTTTGGGGTTTTATTTTTGTAACACAGGCACCATTACTCAAACATCCAATAAGAATACACAATTTCAGTTTTCATGTTCATACTGGGAAGCTATGCTAAATAAATTAGTCATCCCTGTCACATCTTAGCTGTGAATTTTGCAAAATGTTACAGTTAAACCCACTTACACAGTTATGTGCACACTCCACATGCTTTACATGATGTTACATTTGCACATATTTTGTTTCTCCAGTTATATTCTGATATAAGCCTGATTCTAGTCTCATTTACATTGATGAAAACTAAAAGAAGATACCTTAGATTCAGTGAAGTCACCCAGATGTAATAGAATTAAAATGCGTCCCTCAGTCACAACTGCTGACTAAAGAGTATTTCATCAATCTGTACTGTTATTCTGCAGTAAAAACCACCATCAAATCTAATTAATAGATGTGAGCTATCGCTGAAAACAAGGTATTGGAAGCCATTAGTTTAGTGTGACCCTACTTACCTATTTTTCTAGCAGCTCAAAACAAAAATTCAGGGAAGTTCAGTACTCTAGGATTTTCAAATACACCATCTAGATGCACCAGAGGAAATCCTTCTGAGGACTCAGCAAAACCTTCACATATTTTGTGGCTCCCATGCACACAGGACATGTCTGAAATGGCTCCAATACCAAAGCTGTCAGTGAAAGGTCAGAGCTTGGCACAATGCAAACCTCCACATGCCCACTGTCACACAAAAACATACATTTTAGTCCTCTCCCTGACTCCTGAGAGACAAGGAAAGTTTTCATCCCCACCACGGGGGGAGCCCCGATTGTGGTCTTTTGTTCCTAAGGGCAAACTCAAGCCTGCCATCTATGGCTTTGGGGAAGGACTGAAGTTTTACTGTATCTGCCTCTTTCCAACCCCCCAAAATCATAGAATCACAGAATATCTCAGGTTGGAAGGGACCCACAAGTTCAACTCCTGGGTCCATACAGGACCGCCCAAAAATCAGACCATGTGTCTGAGAGCGTTGTCCAAATGCTTCTTGAACTCCACCAGGCTTGGTGCTGTGACCACTGCCCTGGGGAGCCTGTTCCAGTGCCCGACCCCCCTCTCGGTGAAGAACCTTTTCCTAACATCCAGCCTGATCCTCCCCTGTCACAGCTCCATGCCGTTCCCTCGGGTCCTGTCGCTGTCACCAGAGAGAAGAGCTCAGCGCCTGCCCCTCCGCTCCCCTCGTGAGGAAGCTGCAGGCCGCCATGAGGCCTCCCCTCAGTCTCCTCTGGGCTGAACAAACCAAGGGACCTCAGCTGCTCCTCATACATCTTGCCCTCTAGACCCTTCACCGTCTTTGTTGCCCTCCTTTGGACATTCTTTAATACTTTTATGTTCTTTTTATGCTGTGGTGCTCAAAACTGCACGTAGGACTCAGGGTGAGGCCGCACCAGCACAGAACACAGAAAGACAATCCCTTCCCTCAACCTGCTAGCAACACCATGCTCGATGCACCCCAGGATACAGTTGGCCCTTTTGGCTGCCAGGGCACACTGCTGGCTCATGTTCAACTTGCTGTTGACCAAAACCCCCAGATCCCTTCCCACAGGGCTGCTCTCCAGACTCTCGTCCCCCAGTCTGTACGTATAGCCAGGGTTGTTTCATCCCAGGTTCAGAATCCGGCACTTGCTCTTGTAAAACTTCATATTGTTGGTGATTGCCCAGCTCTCTAATTTGTCACGATCTCTCTGCAAGGCCTCTCTACCCTCAATGGAGTCAACAGCTCCTCCCAATTTAGGACCACCTGCGAAGTTACTTAGTATGCATTCCATCCAGTCCTTCATCCAAGTCATTTATAAAAACATTGAAGAGAACTGGCCCTAAAATGGAGCCCTGCAGAACCCCACTGGTGACCGGCTGCCAGCCTGATGTAACCCCATTTACCATAATCCTTTCAGCCTGACCCGTCAGCCAATTGTTCACCCATTGTATTCTGTATTTGTCTAGCTGTATGCTGGATGTTTTGTCCACAAGGATACTTGATACTTTTGTCCACAAGGAGACAGTATTGAAAGCTTTGCTGAAATCCCAAAAGATCACATCTACTGGCTTCCTTTAGTCAACTAGATGGGTGACCTTGTCATAAAAGAAAATTAAGTTAAACAGGACTTTCCACTCCTGAACCCATGTTGGGTATGACCAATGACTGCACTGTCTTTCATGTGTTTTTCAATAACTCCCAGAATAATATTATCTATAATTTTAGCAGGTACTAAAGTGTGTGACAGACCTGTTAAAGAGAGAGAGAGAGGAGAGAGGATGCCTGCCTAAAAGCTACCAGTGTGACAATGAAGGCCTGTAGCTCTTCCTGTCCTATCCTCTCCGCCTCATACCCATTTCTTAGTCCCTCTGAAACATGCTTCCTTCCTTCCTTCCCCTAACAATCAGTTTGGGGTACAGGAAACTCAACTTTTCTTTCCCCCATCTGCAGACTCTACAGATCCCTGAACAACCTTTCTCAGTCACTTCTCCCAAAATTTATGTAATGCTCTGGAGATTCCCCTTTTCCTCTGCTCCTGGAGGAAAGCAGCACCAGGAGAGAGAGAGACGTAACATTACTGTGGATTCTGCAGAAGGCATTGTCCTCATTTACCAAGGTTTTAGCAAAGAGCAACAGCAAGCAGATCTCCCCCAATCCCTCCACATGGAGGTATAATGTCCACAACCAGGGACAGACCCAAATAGGATACACTAGCAACAAGACAGTGGTTGAGTTAGTAGAAGGAGGGCAAGAAACAGTTTAGAGCAAAGTAGGAATTGAATGAGTGAGTCCATGCCATTAAGTAACTTGTTAGATTGATTATATCCAACCCCCAAGCTTTCTTTTGAGCATGCAGAATTAGTTCCCTCCAAAACTTCCTTGAGTTCTAAGAACAGTTTGCTTCAGCAACACCTTCTACTAGCCTACCTCCTTTCCTAGTGTCCTCTAACACCGTCCAAGCAATGCTACCTTTGCACCCTCAGGCACCAAAATACACCCCCACCATCAGTGCCACCATCACTCAGCCATGCAACAGGTACCTCGGTTTCCTACTTGAAGGAACTACAGCACAGCCCGCATTGTATCAGACGCTTTCAAAAAGAAAGGAGAGAACACACACCCATGTATTTGTTTTATGACAGGGCACTACACCAGTGATGGAGAAGATCCAAAGTCAAGTGCTATGTAGTGCAGGTGCAGCCAGTCTAGACGAGACAGCCCTGAGCAGTGTGTGCAATCTTTTGGTGGTGGGAAAAGAGCCAGGGGAAGGAATCAATCCCTAGAATAAGCATATTTGTCAGTATAGATGTAGCCTGTACATTGGACAGGTTCAAGTCTTAGCCTATTATCTCATGGAAGAAATTTTCTTTCCCTAAACCAAAAAGCGTAACTCCTCCTAGCTTCATACAACAGTTCACAGATGCACAGAATATACTTCTCTTGTAAAACAAAATATATTTATCTAAAAAAAAGAGGTATGAGGCTTAGTTAAAATGCTCCTACATCAAAAGGGGCTATTTTAATAAAGTGTTACAGGCTTTGTTGTGCATCCCACAATACTTACTACAGGTTCTTCAGCTGAAGTAGTGTTAAGTCAACCTTGTCAGCATAACCCAATAAATACCTTAACTAGATCTTGATTTTTCTTACTGCTACTATACGTACAATCTTTCTGGTACAATACTTTAACTTTGTACTTTAAGCAGTCTAAATAAATAAACAAAGATGAAGATCTGTATGGAAATTATTTCTGACCTAACATGCTATAGATTTTCTAGTACTAAAAAAAAAAAAAAAAAGCTAAAAAACTATATCTAAAACTTCACTTTCTTCTCACCATCTAAGATTATTTAAATATTTGTTGTCTGTTACTAAACATGTGAAATGATTGAACAAAGTTTCTGTTTCCTGAATTCACTTTCACTAGCAACTTTCAAGTGCTGTGGAAAAAAACTCAAAAGGATTCAGAAAGGAGCAACAAATTTAGAAATCTGGGAAATCTGTGCTATAATAATAATATATTTAATATAATATATAATACTAATACATAAATATAAAATATATTAAAATAATTATAATAAAATAATTAATTAAAATAATAATAATAAAAATGATAACCTAGAGAATAAATGTGAATTCGTCACAAAACTTCTTAACTAAGTTTTCACTAAGTTTTCCAGTGGGAGGAGAGGAAGCCAGAGCTAAACACAGATGTAAACATAGTTACTGGTGGGAGATGTCATGTTGTTGTTGGAATTCCTGCAGAACAGAAAGAATATAAATAAACAAGTGAGAAGCTCCTCAGCTAACCATGTTTACAATATGGCATTATAGAGACAACATTTGAGTAAGTTAAATCATATAATGCTCAGTAGGGCAGGTAGCTATCTCAAAACAGCACCTAACCCTGATGAAAAACAAAACAACAACAACAACAAAAAACACCACCACCACAAAAATAATAATAATAAAAAAGACCTCATCAGATTTGACACAGAATTTTAATGAAGGTTTGCAAGGTTAATGAGTTCATTTCTAGCAGATGTTCAGAAGGAACACAAACAGCAACTCCAAACAGCAGTGTGCTCAGTGGCAGTAAATAGATGACATTATGCAGGTGGCTGCTTGTGCATGTTATCAAGTCATGATCTACTAGGAAATAAATATGGGGTCTCAATTTGGGTATGAAACGCTTGGGGGGGAGGGGAGGAGGGCATTTTTGGCATTTTTTTCATACTTACTTTAAAAGAAATGTGCAAACAGAGCCTACCACGCTTCCTTTGATGCTTTTTAGTCTACTTGTATTTAATATCTTCTAATAAAACTAGATCCCATTTTTGGTTTAAAAAAATAAAATCACTTTATACCATAGTCAAATATCAATTCTTAGATATCTCTAAGAAATAAAGTTCTTTTATTCTGTCTTATGGCAAAGAGACATATTACTTGTTCTCTCCCCACCTACCCTGTGTTTAAGTATTGCTAGATAATGAAAGTTTAACTAATAAAACAAACTTCTCAGAATTATAATTACCAAGGGTGCAATTTAAATAACTATTCCTTCAAAGAACTTAAAATCCTTTAAAAAAAAAAAAGTGTTTTTTTTTTTTACATTGAGAATAAATTAGGAGCAAGTTTCCCTGCATTCCAGTATTTACCAGTCAGTTAAGTAGGTCTGTGTCATAGTATACATCTATGTTTTTAAAACCCGGAATGCTAGAACAGTAATTAGAATACTTCATTTTGCTTAATATTTTCTTATATCTCTGAGAAAAGTCACAACACCACCACACATTGCCAAAGGTTCAAGCAGCATAAAATTAAATTTTCATATAGCATGCTGACTTTGGGAAACACTATTTAAAGGCTACTTAAGCACCTAATTACTTTATAAACCTTGAGAATTAGAAAATCATTTGAAAGTGGGATACACTCAACCTTAGTCACTTTTGTATTTTTGAAACTTCTAACCCACAATCTCAAGTAGTTTACATTCTTACGCTCTGTGAAGTTTGCCTGTTCTACATGGAATATGAAGACTGATTGCTCTGTGTCCAGAGACCGCCGAGACTGGGCTCTGTCCTACATAACATTTGTTATGACAAGTTACAGTATATCTTCAGAATATCAATCAAGCTTTAGGGCCTTCATGGAAGTATTTTCTGAATTAGAGGATTTGGTGAATCAGATCTCTTTCTGCTGAAGATATCATCTGCAAGACTTGGCTGGGATCTTTCCACACCTAAGAAAATGCCCTCCTGTGAATGCACTAAGAGGTACCCCAGTGAAATATTTCTTGTTGCACCTTATCCTGATAAATTCATTAAAAAATAAAACAGCATGAGGTTTTCTACTCCATGCTTTTACATTTACAGGGCTGAGAACAGGCTCTGTTTAAAACAGTGAAAAAAATTATACACCTGTTCCTGATATTAGATCTAAGTAAAGGGAATCTGAACTTACTCCACCCCTTAGAGATCAAGGCATCCTTACAATAACCCTTGTTAGGCCACAGCACCTCTTCAAAACATCACTCGGACTGCTGCGCCAACAAACATAACCATCAGCCAGAAAGCTATCCTCTATAAAAACAACCAAAAAAGGATATGGAACCTCATAAGCGTTTCTGGACTTGCGTCCTCTTCATATTAAAATACTCCGGTTCACTGGATAATCCCTTCTTCTGCTTACTGTCTATAAATAAGGTTTGTGTACTGTGGAAACTCTGGCAAAAAAAAAGCTTCCTCATATACCTCTGTCTTTGTTTAACTTCCAGCATTCCCTCCACCCTTTCCTTTCCTGTAGTCTCAAACTAAGGCCAAAGACGTTATCTCTGATTTTGCCTTACTAGCACTTGCTTCCCTATACTCTTTCCTCAGGAGGGAGAACTCTTCCTTTCTTTCTGAGAGGAGACACAGAGGAGTGAAAAGCAAAGAATTCCTTTATTGCCATGAAAGGAACCCTCCATTTCCTTTTTTTTTTTTTTTTTTTTCTGAAAGGAACCAACTGGAAAGCTCTAGGATTTCTAAATCTGGACAAAGCTCTGAAGTTTAATTTTATGAGTGGGTTAAAATCCTAAGGATCAATATTACACCCTAGAACATAAAAATAAGTTTGCCATAAACATGTTCTTCCATTTGCTTTAAAAGTGCCTTTTTAAAATGGCAATCTAGGAATTCCCAAAACATCCATTCCTAACAATGGAAATGTCAGTGTGTTCTTATTCTGGGGGAAAAAAAAAAAAAAAAAGTCAGGTTACAGTTTAAAACAAACAAAATCCTTCATTGCCACTACACTAGGAAATTCAAAAGTCTAATACTTCTTATTTTCTATCACTCAGATGTACACAGTAGGGACCACAAAGCTTCAGAAAAAAAGAAAAAAGCAATGGAAGTATGACAAGCCAATATTTCTTAGACAGATAGATGGGGCAAATAGGCAGATCTCTATGTGATTAAATGATTTAATACTGCAGGCTTTATTAATCTGTCTTTATGGAAGTACAAACTCAAAGAGCAGTCCTAAATTCGTGCAGATAAATTCACTGTACAGCAACCTCTAGCTGTGAGGAACATCACCTTTGCTTGGGACCACACTAAACTGTGTTCTGCTTACTGTTTTTTTTTTTTTTTTTAAATCGTTCCTTAGAAAATAACTAGCCCTTGTGGCTACTGGGGTAATCTTCAAGAAGGGAAATCAGTGATGGTTATGTCAAAGCAGTTTTGTTCTGATTTTGCAGCTAGCTGGTGTATTCCTGCACACTAGCAAAGCTCTGAGCAGCACACTGAAGCTGGAATATCTCAGTACAACTGGGTGAAGCTTCAGACTGCTCCTCAGTCCCACGGTTTTGTTCTCTATGAGCTCAGACAAACACAACATGAGGACCCTGCTACGACATCTTGCCACAACAGTGAAGGAAGATAGGTTTCAAAAATCAGTTCCTTCACTAAAGTAACTTTGCTTTAAACAGATTTTATATGAATGTAAATTATCTTGTTTCCATTTAGTTTAAAACACTTTCATTTGCTCTGGCATAAGTATACATGAAATTTATCTGGAGCCATTTTTGGACTCAAAATTCAATATAAAGCAGGATGTACATTGAAGATAATAGAGAATGTTCTGCCAACCATTTATTCTCTAGCAGCAAACATTGCACATACCATACATTGTCATATTTACGCGTTAAGAATGGAAAAGAAAGCTTATGTGGCAAAATTCAGTAAAACCAAAGCTACCTCTGCATTGTAATGTCATTCCGAGAAGTTAAAATAAAACCAAAAGCCCACTCCTGCTCTCCCTGGAGTTTAAACTGGCTTCAACAGCTTTGTTTACATACCTAATAATTATAAACCCCACTTGTGCGTAATTCCCCTATAGACAATAGGAGTCTCCCCAGTTATTGAAAATATGGAAGAGGTGTATCAGCCAAAATTAAGCGTCTTCTGAATGCTTCTTGATTGGTGTTATAAACAACCTATTTGATTCTTAAAAAGGGGAAGTTTACTAACATTCCCCCTAATTAGCTTTAAAATCTTGTCGTATCTAACACAAATCTAGCATTTAAGGATTAGCCATTAAAACCTCTTAATTATATGGTTTAACTACATACAGTCCTTAACTGCAAACAGTTCTGTATGAAACTTGGTATATGAAGTAGAGCTTCTGTTACTACTATACAGCGATCATTTAAAGACTACTACTAAGAGTTTAAGAGTTGACTGAAGAATCTCAAATATAACTATGCAAGTGTCCCCTGAATTGAAACTGGTATTCCGTATACAATCTTCTTGAAAAGTTTAGTTCTGAATTTAGAGCTTCTCCTTCCCTAGGTTTCTTATCTGGAAGTAACTTTTCTACAGAACGAGTCTCTACACATTTTAAGATGTTCACTTTTTTTTTTTTCTTTAATCAGTTTTAGCAAATTAAAATGGGAAGCAGCAATACATTTAAGCCACGAAGGAGAACAATGACTCAATTCTCTGAGGAACAGGTTACTTCAATTAAAATAGCCATTTTTGAACAACTTTTTTCCTTCTTTTACATCTTTTCAAAGGGAAAAATATGAAGTGATTTTCCTGAGTTTATATCTCAGCCATACCTGCAGCTTTCAATTGAAAGCAGGAACCAACAGATGTTCTCTTGGTCTTGGCCTCCAGCACCAACAATACACACATATTGTATTGTACTGTACATCTGACCTGAAAACTCTGTATTAAATTACCTGTATTTTCCCCATCCTCACAAAGAGACCTCCTTCTGATGTGATCCAGTTTGTTTCCTGTTTCACTCTATCCCATAACACCAGCTTTTCTGGGAGATTGTAAATTATGCAAGTGTGTGTGAGGGGCTGTTCATTGAGTAGAAGCAAGGTTTCATTGACATTTCTGTCAAGGCGCCTGTATGAAGTTCATACTTCCTAGATGACAGAGCTGGACCAGTAAGACGTTTGGTGATTGAGAAATGCGTATGCTTGGAGAACCTGAATAGCTATGAAAGTGGAAATGCTGGGCGTATGTTCCATCTCCACTGCACACAGGAGTAAGGAAGTAACCTACAAAGGCTACAGCAGAGTTTAATGGTATAGAAAAGACCTCATGCATAGTCTTCAACAATGTCATATTCCATGAAATCACATTCAACTATAACATTTCTGTTGACTATTAATTCTAAATTGGAATCCAGGTTAAGAAGAGATTTGCCAGCTTACAAATTCCTTACATTCTAAGTGCAAAACATCTCCCAAAAAGGATAATACAGCATGTTTTCTACTAACTGGTAGTTAGGCAATTCTACCAATTCATTAATATTTGGGGAAATGTGTTAAAAAAAAAAAAAAAAGTAGTAAGCTATGCATTTAATGTGTACATTTTCAGCATGTCTTCCATAACCTTAAGTAAACATAGTTCAGCTCACAAAGCATCTTTCATCCCTGCCACCTCCCTTTTTTCCTGTCAGAGAAAGATAAGGCTCATTTAAAGTTTGGGAAAATAATTTTTCACTTTATTAAAATGGCAGATTCCTAAGATAGATAAAGCCATATTGTTTACAGGAAATTATTTCTCTACTGAGAAAGAGATGTTATCAGACAACAAATGATCCCGACTGACATAAGCTACATTTCCTTCATGGTGCATGCATTGCTTCTTGGGTTAGGCTTTCCTGCTTTAAACATACACGTTGGGGGTCTGCTATTCCCTACCAGAGGAAGACCAAGCTTACGCCATGCGTTCCTGGACTGTCTGAATGGACTTCAACATCAGGATTAAGACTCACGTTACTGATACTCAGCTACTGCAGAATCATGTCGAAGTTTTAAGTAGTTTTAACTATGCCCTTATTCACTTCACACAGACCCCTATAAAACATGAACTAAGCTGGCTCTAACTGGCGTAATTGGTTAGGAGGAGTACGCAAATACTGGAAGAAAAATCTTAGTGAACAAAACAGACAAGAAAAATGGGTATCAATGTCCTTTTATTTAAATAAGAGTTTGGATTTTTATCATAAAGAAAACAAAACCAGGAAGAATTAAAAAGAATAAATGCATGTTTTCAAAAGTGCCACACAAACAAAAACAAATGCATTAAATGTGCCTGTGTGTTTTTGCAAGAGAAATTTAATTTTTGACTAATGTTAAGTGACTTACCTTTGCCACCATATCTATGTAAAACTTCCGGACAATCTTATAAATCATACACATCATAGCCTTTTCCCAGCTACTTTTCCAAATTTGTTTCATGCCGTCACTGGCGCCATGGGATTATGACTTATCTGTTTAAAAAGCACCAAGACAAAGGAAGAAAAATGAGCTACATGATTTAATACGGTTCCAAATTCTGCAGTGTTATTTTATGCTTAGAATCTTTAAACACATACTAGGTTAAAATTGTCTTTTTGTTTTACTTTAGCATAAATTAGAATGGTGAGCATTAATTAATAAATACAGCTAAGGAGAAACAGTACCAGAATTAGTCTATTTAATTCTCAAATTCTGATTTTCACAGAGTAGAACAAGGTAGCAGTGTACACTTACTTTTAGCACCAGCACTTGCAGCCAAGCACAGGCAAGGATGCACACATGCACAATACTCATGCTCTTATCAAATCCTCACTTTAAAATGAAATGAAATAAACAAAATAAAACAACAGTTTGGCTTACCTTCAGAAATTTCTTCTCATGATACTGGTCCTGACACTTTTCAGCAAGTGGGTTGTCTCCCTTAGGATCGGCTAAACTACTGGGAATTCTTTGACAACAGTATCATCGTGATCTACTCTAACGTGCATTTATCCAAGGAGTAGCTAAACTTTAACCCCCAAAACCTGAAACCACTATAGAACTCCAACTACTGCAAATCCCAAATACTCAAAACATAGTGTTAATTAGATTTCAAACATCAATAGGCTCTTTGGTTTTTACCAATTTTAACATTTTTTCTACTACTTAACTTTTAAGTCACATCAAAAAGTCACAACTTTTTTCTGTAATAATAAAAAGACTCCAGGTTTGTTCATATTTATGTTTCTGCAACATGAATTTTACATCTCAAATGCATTTCAAACAAACCTGCCGAAACACCAAATACACACCCGCATCTGATCTGCTCGGATTGCTTACTCGCCCTGTGCAATACCAATTAGTTCCAGACAAAAGGCACTTGCTGAAAGGATGACTCTCTATACGTTTTGATTGGTGGTAATGTTAATTTGAGGATTCCTTCTTGCTGTCAAACCCTACTGCACTATCCCATGGCTACAGAGCATGACGGCATGTGGTGCCACACAATACACCGAGCAAGGGAACCGATCCAGATTGAGAAAGAACAGCAAGTGCACTTCACCGCGCCCTGTGAAGCAATATAAAGACGTGCTGTGCATACACTGCACGTTCCTTTATATAATGAGCAAGAGAAGAAATCGTCAGTGAAATAGTTCAAGAGCATACGCCGACATTAATCATCACAGAGCGCAAGTCAGCAAAGCTGCAACACGCAGCTTTACAGGTTTGTGCTCCTCCTGCCTCGCCCCGCTCACCACGTGCTGTGCTTCTGTCCTGCTGTCAACAGCCGGCATTCCCAAAGCATGGCGACCCACAGCAGGGTGATTTTCCAGAATGGAAAGATAAATGGAAGTTCTCTCACTGTTAGTGATGCCATGGGGCATTTAACTCTAGTGAATAAAATAGAAAGGCATGCAGACTATTCTGCAGGTAAGCTCCCCCCCCCCATTACATGATCTCTTCTGCAGAGGACAACACACATCCCTCATGCTTCCTTAGTTCACCCCAATTTGAAAATGCAAAGGGTTGCATCAATTGAACAGATGCATTTGATCAAAATCCCATAGAACTTTTTTTTAATGTGCATGCACATGTACACGGTAAATACATGGTTGTACTGCAGCATCCACACAATAAAGTTGTGTAAATACAGAACTTCTGATGCATTTTCTTGCATGCAATTGTTTGCAGTGCAATATATTTTATTAAATCTGCCCAGAAAGACTTCTGCAGATTAAAGACTTCTTCAGCTTGGAAACACAAATAAAAAGCATAGCAAATTGTTTAGAAAAAATGTGCTTGTGTATGTGAACTTAAATGAGAAAAATCCTCTTGATAATTTTCATGTTTGCCTTAAGTAGTAAATATGTTATATCTCAGGAGTCACAGCTTAATATTAAAATTTTATATTCCCATGAGAAGTGATCCTCCAGAAACCCAGTTATACTTCACAACGATGATGAAGCCCAAGTCCTTCATTCTTATGTCTGAAAAAAAATATTTTTGAACTTTTTTTTGAACAGTTAGATCTAATATTTAATATCATCCAATGGTGGAGCTGTATTTCATTTAACACATCCATCAGTAGTAGGAATGGGATTCTAGGACAGAAGATGTGATGTAAGAAGAGTTGGGTGCAAAGCTAAAGACTGGCTCCTTCCGTGTTCTCCCATCCCAATTTTCCCTGTCAAAATGAGATGTTTCTCATTTTGTTAGATATAAAGGGCAACAGAAACTGTTAAATCCGAGTAGTTTTACCACTTTAATGCCTCATATTTTTTATTTCTCTTTATTTACCATTACCTAATCTATCTATTCTTCCTGAACGAGTAGATCACAAATAACAAATCGCTGCTGCAATTGAGAATTGAGCATTCAGTATTAGATTTCAGGCATTTCCCTGTCACCAGTGTATCCTAGGCAAACTAAGGACACCAGAAGTTACTTTTCAAGACAAAGATACAGGATCACAGTTTATTCGCAATCAGAAAATAATACACATTTTAGCAGTTAAAGACTGCCTTACAATAAACATGTATGTCTTTACACAGTCAATATAAATCATAATTTGAGTATGAAGACATTTATAAAAATACATTACTTCCACAGAAAGAAGAGTATTTACAGTACAATAAACTTATCTGAATACTACTGAAAAATAGTATTCCGTTCTTGCCAATATGTCACTTGATCATTCAGGAAAGCTGCCTTTCCAAGTCAGTTGAAGTAAACATCCACCCCCCAGCCCTACCACTTGTTATAGCTGAGTGTAGGATGTTTACAGGAACTAAAAGTTAGCTTAACAATATAAATACAGCATTGGCTTTCAAGATATCCAAAAATGAATTGGCACAGACATACTGCAATACATTGTGTGAGCTACAACTTGCAACTCATAAGGCACACGCAACAATTACTAAGCCTTACTGATGTAATAAAGTTGGAACACTTTTTTTTTTTTTTTTTAACATTTAATCTTATAAATATTAGAACAGTAATATACATGTACAGTCCCTAATTCTGTAGGGGTATCAGAGAAAAAAGAATAAGAAGTTTCTCTCAGACCTTGGAGATCAGCACTCTGTTGCACTTACCTGCCAAGACTCTTCATGCTCAAAGTAGGCACCTTCTAGAAATCTCAAATTCAAATCATTTTCAAACTTGATATTCAACAAAGTATATATGGAACATCAACAGGGTAGTACAAAGTGGGTAACAGTCCTCAAAGATGTCCATCTCAAATGGTCTGTGCAAAAATCAACTCCTGTGATATCAAAAATTTCAAGTTTCCTTTATGTACTGTATTTCACAGCTTTTGTTGCTGCATTTGTACATCTTCCTATTTGTGTTGCATTTTCTTAAATTAATTCCCATTCCAAAACTTTTCAAGGTACTCTTCCTGTTATTTCAATCTTCTTATTTTCCTCCAGACAGATTTAGTTACTCAAAAATATGAGTCATTTTAACAGTAAGAGAGCAGAACACTATTACTTAAGCTTCAACATCTTATTTTAGATTTTAAACATGTCTAATTTAGTATCTACAGCCTTGAACAAACAAAATATTAGAAATATTTTTTCCTGGACTGATATGAACTCAATCAACCAAGAGGCCAAGTCTCAGCCTTCTCAAAGCTTTTGTCTGAGCAGGCATTTTGCACACTTATTGGGAAGAGGGAACCACAGATGCAGATTATTTCCATACATAGATGCTGGGAGAAGCCCTCCAAACATTTAACAGTTGGTTCATTATATGAAGAAAAACATGAGCTCAAATCAAGCATTTCTGCTGAACGCAGCTGAGAGTTCACAGTAAGGAGAGAGAGTGCTTTATGCAGCCCAGTCTAAAGTTACTGAGGACTTTGATGTATTGCTTTTAAGTGGTTATAAAAAACACATAGAGGAAAACTACAGGCAACTAATCCAGACCCCAAGCATTCAGCTTCATAGGCATTCCACTTGCTAAGCAAGCAAGGACCAAGGTATTCATCCTAGCTTCCATTTCCAAACATTTGTATGCCCATTTCCAAAACACTGCACCTGCACTGCGTAAGACAGTCACCCAGAATTAGATGTATGGTCACAATTTCACCATTGGCCTCTGGACCACCAACCTCCTTTTCTTCCTTCTGCCTCCACTCTGAAATTAGTGCACTGCAAAACATTAGAAACTTATCTACGTCTCTTTCTAACATAAGCAATAGTTACAGTCTTCATATGCACAAGATGAAGTAATTTGCTTTGTTGTTGACCAGGCTGACATGTCATATCTGCCTCTTCCATTCCTAAAATTCATTGATCCAGCAGTCCCTTCCCAGCAATCTCAGTACTATGAACAGACCTTGAATCATTGCATAAAAATGCATTTGGCCAACAACACTTTAAAAGACTCCACTTTCTTCATTTGCAAACAATAGCCATGTTTGAGACACGGTAACGTGTTCAGTAGTTTGTATTTCATGTACAGAAAACTCAAACACTTCGCAAGAAAACCCCAAACAAAAATGCAATGTGGTTTATTTTTATTTCCTACCATTATATGCGACTTCAATTTGTTTTCATGTGAAGACATGATAGTTGTGTTTCAGTATGTTAGATACTAGTACATAAATAAAATTCCACAAGAATGCACTGATAAACTGCATGTGAACTAAGTGTGTTTTTCTCTACTTATCTGGCATGTGGAAAGACTAAGACAGCACTAACAAAAATGACTGTTAGATTAACTATGAGATAACATTCTTCACTAAATGATCAAAGTCAATGTTAACAGACAACACTTCATTTCTTTTAAGTCCAAATACTATATAGAACTAGGAAATGTTAAATATTTACAGCAAAGAAAGCTTGGAAAATGACTAGCAGCACTTGTGTTTACTTTAGAAAAAACAAAACCAAGATCCGTAGATCCTGCTTCAAAGTTTTTTTTTTTTTTAAATAAGTACACAAACCAAACATTGTATTTAAAAAAGCTGGTTTTAACTGAGATTCTATTGTATGTGAATTACTTTGAAAACAAATCTTTGTAGCAGTGCTATCAATAAGTAAGTTCAGAACCTTCCATCACCACACGTTACTGTGTCACCAGACAGATGACCGAGGTAACAGAAGCTTAATATTTATGGTCATGGTACTACCACGGAAGAATGGCTGTCCTTGGTTCACAGGTGGCCATTCATTACCTGTTTCAAAATCATTACCTTTCCAATGCTTGTTGTCTAGCTTTTCCAGGACTAAGAAATCCATACGTTTTTAATTTTGGTATGTGAAAGAAAAACTTTCACTTTTCTAAGTATTTATATCTTTGGATATAATCTTCTACAGAATCCCTATAGCAAAGTTAGACAAATAATACCCAGGTATCGCTATCACTACTAGAATAATACTATCAAATGAATTGAACATAAACTTTATCTTTCAAGTGTCAAGGAATAAAGTCAGCATGTTCCAAGGGGGGGAATGTAGAGCTAAAGTAGTGCAAGCATACTTTCTGCCTGAACAACAGCAGGATTTACCCATATAGGCGATTCCCCTCTCCATCCTTTACAGATAAAGGACTACAGAGAAACAAAAGGAGAAAAGAAATGCCAGACAAGATCTAGGAAACAGCATTTGCAGATCCCACTTCCTAGTGGAGAGAAAAGTGAAGGGTACTGAAGCTGTTTTGCAGATAGTTCTTGTTGAAACGAATGCTTTGAGTCAAGAATTATTGAAGAGTTAATTATGAAGTACTTTCAAAATCTGTTTTTTTACGTGAAAAATAATCCTTTGTAAATGTCACGGTGGGGGTAGCACAAAACAACATGACCATACCACAAACAAGCGTATACATTATGCATTGTTACTACAAAAATACATCCTGTGTTATGTTTTTTTAAACCTTTATTTTGGCCTTGGGTTACATCCAGCTTACAAACAATAAGAGCACCACCCACTCATAGGAGACCCAGAACATGGAATTTCAGAAAGAACAACATGAAGCAAGGCACATCAGATAAAATGCCTGCTAAGTATTTGACAGCATTTATAATCATTTTTTCTTAAGAGTCAGAAGTAACAGAATCTGTTAAAACAGACAATTCATAAAGCAAGTCTAGTTTATGGATAGTTGTATAAGAAATTAAGCACCACTTGCCGTTATGTTCCAGGGAAGTGTAATCCGTAGCTCATACCACAAAGCAGCAGAGAACTCCGTTCTGAGTGACACAAATGCAATGACTCTGTATCTCTATCGTATAACAGACTAGATTTCAATGAATCACACCAGCACAATTAATAGCAATCAGGTTAACTTGCTTGAAGACAGTTCAACTGTGTCTACAGAAACTAACATAGCTATGTATCTATGCATATTAGTTACGACACCTTTTCTTTCTGATGTTGTCCAAGAATAGCCAGGTGCAGCAAACATCTGACTGAAAGCTAGAGCTGCTACAGCTTCCAGTCGGGGATGTTTACAGCAACAGACTACTACACGTCGCTGCAACTGTCTAACAGTACAAAGCAGTCCGTGACCTTTAGAGGAGGGGAAATAAAAAAAAAGATTTAAGACATGTTTCTATAACATGCTAACAAATTACTGTTCAACTAATTCTGAAGAAAATCTCATTTACACCTTCAGTTAAAACAAAAGCCAACAACTCTAGATTTAACGTACATTTAACTAAGTTTCTAAATGCAACATGAGAATAGATGTACTTAATTCTTAATACACATTTTAAGACCTCTTTAGGTTCAAATATATTCTTATATATATATAAATTTATACATGTATTTTTTTTTTTTTTTTTACTTCCCTGTAGCTTCATTCCCAGAGCTCTCAAAATATAAACAAAGTTCCACTTTTAAATAAAGCTATATGCAAAATTAAACACAAAAGCAAAACAAGCCATGATCATAATGAAGAAAATATTAGACACAAACCTGGCAGAATTCTGATTTTTTTTTTCTCCAATGTCAGAATGACTAATCAGTTTAAAGCTCTATTACAAACAACCAAATAAAAACAATTATCTTTGGGTAAGCATTAAAGGGGGGAAAACAGTAACGGCCTCCAGATGGAACCCTTTTATTTTCCATCTTCAACAAATTAGTACCAAAACTCCCATACGATTGCATTCAGTTCCGACACAGTCAATATCTTCTCAGCTAAAAGAACCCTTATAATATTAAAAATATTTACAATGCAAGATACTATTAAAGAATAGAGAACTTAATTTAAACCAAAGTAATTTATTAAGCATAATCACACTGAGTTAGTTGTATCATGTTTTCTTAACACTTTGATTCCCATTTTCTGCACAGAAATAATCCAAAAGTCAAAGTCCAAAGGACTTCAGTGGTGCTCGTGGTGATGCAAAAGTCCTCCCATTCTCTGTGATAGACCTGGAGGGTCTGAAATTGCTATCAGCAGATTTTTTGGGCCATATTCTGGTTTGATCATATTCACATAATACTTAAAATGCCTTTATTTTGTAGTTTATAGTTGAAAACCTTCCTTTTACTATCAGATGAAAACGGAATGATATATTCTCATTTAGCATTCTTTATCCCTTCAGAAAGAAAAAGACTCTGCAAGTAAGTAGTTTTCTATTGCCAGATTATATGCTGAATCCTGCAATTTAAGGTTGCTTGTGCTGGGGCTTTCTGTTAAGGCCTCCAAAGCAAGTCAGAAAGTGGAAATTATGACAAGTAGTTTAAAAGTGAAGAGAAAAAACTACATATTCAAGATTTCTCAAAATCCCAATCACATCCTGTTTTCAAATAAAGGTTTCCTCCTGAAACACAAAAACTTGTTAGTAGTAAGTGAATTTAGTTATTACGGGAGTATGCCAAGATTAATGAGGAAGCTGCATGCAGTCACTATGGATACCATGCTGACCTTCATTATTTGAGAATAAATAGTTAAAAAGCCAGTGGTCATTTGTAACAAAGGCCTCTTCAGGCTGTTCCAAAACTGAAAA
Organism: Anseranas semipalmata; assembly: GCA_013399115.1. NCBI lineage: Eukaryota > Metazoa > Chordata > Aves > Anseriformes > Anseranatidae > Anseranas > Anseranas semipalmata. The sequence goes on from VXAA01011785.1 coordinate 1,043,547, forward strand.
TTCCTATTTTACCTTGGAAAGAAATGGGTTATTTCATGCAGAGGTAGGCACATGGTATTCGACTAATTAGGCTGCTAAGCATTAAGTTGCAATGAACCACTTCTTATACTGCTCTCCTTTAACACTTGCTTAAGGAAGTAATAAAGGTTCCTACAATGTCACCTGCCTAAAGAGAACAAACTCCCTTCAGCCTCCTTTTGTTTTAATATGTAAATCATCACAAAACAGACACTACAAAAGACAATGAAGTCTCTTACTGCTTTATCTATAGTTGACAGTGAGTTTGATATTTGCACAGCATCTTACAATGTGATTATATTTGTACAAAGGAGTTAAATTTTCAGTTCCAACCAGATACAGTATTAAGAAAAGGCATATGCAGTATAGATCACTTTGTGCAGCTATACGCTTGAAGGATACAATTTCTATAAAAGCTTGATGAAAACTGAAGCTCAGCATTTACAGAGGCTTCTTCAGGTACTCTCCCATTCACTTTTTCTTTTTATAAAAAAAAAGAAACATAAGCAGGCAGCATACTCCAGCTTTTATTAAAGGCACTGTCCTTCAATTTTGGTAAAGCTTAAAAGCACTGAAAACAAGTAGAAATTATTCTAACGTCATTGCAATCAATATTCTTCAGTTTGCAGTCTTTGTTAATGCTGTTAACTGTTTTTGTTAAGAACAGCAACAAAGATAACATTACTTGTGGTATGAAATCCCCTTCTAATTCCACATATAGAGAGTATACAGAACCATGCGAATCTTTAAGACTACATAAAGTCCTCCCAACACAGGAAATTTGCCTAGGAACTTGGTTCCTCAGCTGTCAATACTCTGGAACAATCGAAATGTTTAGTACTAAAAAAGGGACAGTTCTAAGATACCTAAAGTTTGTGTTCTTTCACAGTTTCCAGGTCAAAGCTTTGCAGGTCACAGATGTACAGCAATTTTCCCAAACCTCAAAGATTTTTTTTTTTTTTATCAGCCATACTGAACTTCGACTGCATCTTACATGAGCACCTTAATCAAAGAGTTAAACAAGATAGGAGGAAGGATGGGAGAAGTAAGATGGTGAAGACGCAGGGGAATGCGGCAGCCAAAGAGAGCTCCTTCCTTCTCTTCTCCCCATATTTTAAGACGTCCCCATTCTATGCCTGGCATGACCACTATTATTCATTGAACTCTAGTCTCTAGTAGTAGTCTCTAGTAGTTTTCTAGTAGTAAAGATCTGGATTTTACAACTCTATAGCATGCTATTTTGTAGTCTGGTTAAAGACTAATGCTACATGAACTGATAAGGTCTCAATATGTTCTTTTCTCCATTTCCCTCCCCACTAAACTCCTCTTAAATATGAGTCTAGGCAAAAATTTTAAGGTAGAAAAATAAATCCATACCTTTGTTTTTATTTTGTTCCCTTTTGCCATTATAATAATGTAATCAAATCAAACTATTTAAATACAAACCCATTCCTCTGATACTACAACTGAGTAGCCAGAAGAAATTTAAAATTAGAAGTCCCTATTTTTTTTTTCTTTCATTCTTTGGTGTGTTTGTGGGGGATGTAAACAACCTCTTCACCAGAGTTTCTCTCTAAAATGAATGTTCAGTGAAATTTATCTAATTCCTTGAAGTGATTCATTTTAATAATTTTTTGAATTTTTTACCTAGCCTTACAGTTCACAAGCATTTTTATTTCACTTTTTCATGGATTACAAAGAATAAATGAAGCAATTTGCCCTGGGTAAAGTAAGGCACCTGAATCAACATTATATTTTAAAAACCATAGCTTTCAGCTCTTATATACTCCAAATCATTTCCAAGAGCACTTATATCATGCAGCAATTCAGATCTTGAACACTGACTGTATGCCCTAGTGTAGGTAAAGGCTCTGATCCTGTCATAGCCCCAGAGAGTTCACTGTAGCACTGGAAGTTATCAATGCATGATGAACTATGAAGAAGCAGGAATCATATGTAAGCAGTTTTAAAACTGCGTTTCCTGTATATTTTCAGGAAACTACGCACTCTGCTTATGATTGCTAATACGCACACACAACACAATTGCCAGTTTTAGTTAAGAGTTAAAGATTTTTTTAGATTGGGTTGTAAGAAAGCAAAAAAAAAAAGTGTTTGATATTTTAAGAATGCATGGGAAAGTGTGAAAACAGCATGCGATTAAGACAGCTAAGACCAAGTGAAGTGAGGGTTGCATGCAAATGCCATATATATCATTTCAGAAAAACAAACAGCTGAATGCCTGTGTCATAAAATACTATTCTCATCTGACAAAAGGAGGAGGATAAACTACAGAAAACAATGATGGTATGAGCCAAATAAAGTTCAGATCCTGATTCAGAAGGGCGTCCACCCAGTTACCCCATATCTGAGCGTGAGCTAAGTTAGAACAAAGTTGTAAGTTTAGTCTGCTGTGACTAAGCACGATGAGGAAGCAGCAGTTGTCCTATACACTCTCCTCCGTGATTCACTGCTTCAAAGAATCAAGGTATAATAGGTAAAAAATAATTGACTGTCAACCTAGAACTGTAGCAGAGAGAATTCCTACAGTATAGCAAGCTCAAGGACAGACACAGATGCAGCATGCAAGACAAAACTGGCCCCCATTCATTTCTTGCATTAACTCCCAAAAACGTACAAGAGTAGCAACTATATAGAGAGATTGCTCACTGGCATTTGCCACAGCCCATGTAAATGCAGATACTCATTCACCTGCAATCCAAATAACCTCCAGGATATAACAAGAGGATACTGAGCACATAGAAAGCTGGGGTGGAAGGGAGGAGAAGGAAAGAGTGTTTTTGTGTTCTTAAATAAGCAATCTTGAACACAGGAACTGTATGCAGAAGTTGTATACACAATCAAGTTGCATATCTGCAACAGAGTTCACACTACAATCTTTCTCCAGAAGAAAAAAATATGATTTGCCTTCAACCTCTTAGCCCACTCTATTCCTATTTTCCTGCTGCGAACTGTAGATACATAAAACTAACTGAAGCTGAAAAACACTAACATAAACAGCACTGCAAGAGTACCTTGAAAGTTGGTTTCACTTTAAGGCTCGACTTGGCCAGATCCAGTAAAGCAGAAATGCAGTCAGACCTCCTGTGCAATAGACTCCAAGGAGCAGTAAGTCACTACATGCTTCACAAAAGCAGTCTCTGCAGACCCCATTTCTGACTCCACTGAGCACAAATTTAAAAAATGAGACATGAAAAGTCATTACAATAGAAGATCAGAAAGAGAGCTTAAGGACAATGCCAATCTTATGCTTGTTGAAGAAAAATTTTCAACTAGTTACCAAACAGAATCCAAAAAAATCTTACAATGGCAGTGGCCTCTGGACGTCACTTAGAGCAAACTCCCGGCTCAGAGGAGGGCTGAATCTGAAGATCAGGTTGCTCAAGGTCTTTTCCACTCAGATTCTGAGCATCTCCAAGGACAGACATTTCACAACTTCTCTGAGCAACCTGGCCAAGTGTCTGACCAGCCACAGGCTGAAGAATTTTTTTCCTCACATTTAGTTGGAATTTCCTGCTGCTACTTGTGTCCATTGCCTCTCATCCTTTCGCTGTGCACCTCCAAGAATTATCTGGCTTCTTCTCTGTGATCCATTAGGTAACTGAAGGCAGCAATTAGACTCCCCCCCAGATCTCCTCCTCCTTCTGGCTGACGAACACAGCTCAGTGTGAAGAAGTCATGTATTTATAAAATACCTTCTTGGCTCTCTACCGTGTAGAATAACATACCCAAGAAGCTACCCAGCCAAATTAAGTCCTTATTTTAGGTAACCTGGAAAGTTCTGCAATACTCAGTCATCTTTGCAAGCACCTCAGGGGGCAGAAAGTGGCTAATCCAACATCATTTTGCTTTAGAAGTGAACTAAAAAAAAAATAAAAAAAATCCATCTGTCACTAAGAACTTGTCATAATGAATTACTCTCATAAGAACCCCAACCAGTAGGTTTACCTGAAATCAAGAACAGAAAAAGGAAGAAAATATTAGCACCCTTACTGGTATTTTTTTTTCCCTCCGAGCACAGACTTAACGGTTTGTTGCTATTTAACACATAGCCATACACACACTGCAATTTTTGCTTTTTTAGACTTTGGAGCTTTCCTGCTAGAAAAGTTTATCAAAACGCGTTGACCATAAGAGAAACATGAACAGCTAGAACTTCGGAGAAACAAGAATACACAGAACATATTAGGCCCGATTTCACATTAGAATTCGATGCCTTTCCTTATTTTCCTATAGAAGTACTCCTTCTACAGATGTGTCAAGAAATGTTGATTATACAAGCTCAACGGGTTTAACATTTAACTCAAATATTGCTGTTTGTAGTACAGCTCTAATTTCATAGCTTCAGCTATTCAACTTCCACTTTTGGTCCCTCTAACAGCAAAGGAATTTTTTCCTGATTCCTCAGAAAGAGCTACAACAAAAAGTAGATCATTTAATCCAGGGTAGTCTTGGAGACACTTTTCTAGAAAGCATTAAAACAAATCAGTTCAAATAGGCTACAGGTACCTCCATATGACACGATTCTGCTTTATCTTGAGGAGTCTTCCAATTCCCAATTTTCACCCATTGTCTTTTCTTTCAAGGTAAGAAGCATCTCCAGTCCAAAATGACAAAAGTTGTCTGTAGAAAATGAGCTTTTTTTTTTTGTGAAAGACATCTTTGGTGGATCATCTACATCTTGTACTCAATCTGGAACATATAAAAAAAGTTCACACTACTGAATATGAAATAATTGATCTGATTTACGTTTTTTAAAGAGAACAGAAGACAGACACAGGAGGGCAGAAAACAACCCTAACACTTGACAAGAAATAGAAGCATAAAGAATAAATTTAATAGATGTTCTTTGCAGTAGGATCAGAGGAGCTCTACCCATAAGAAGTTAACTTATTAAAAATTAATTAATTATTTTATCTTATTAAAAAGATATTACAGTTATAAACTATGTCCATTAGGAAGTTTCCATTGAAGTCCTCCCTGCCTGCTGACTCAAAAATAGCTGATGGAAAAAAATCTCCTAAAATAAAAAAAATCAAGATCAGAAAAGCTATACATGTCATTTGTCATCATTTGTTAGGTCAGGTTGTTTTTTTCTCCACATCTCCCCCTTTTTTTTTTTTTNTTTTTTTGATCGGACAGCCATTGAGTCTGGTGTAGCAGACCCCAAACCGGTGGTACATTTAGCACACTTCATTGAATGACTTTTCATTCACATTTGCAATTATAATTTTCTGGTGCTATCAGCTGCCAACAATAGCCCTCTGTAACACTGATGGAAACAAGCTCAGAACTGCAATGAGACACCAATATTGCAAAGTCCCATTGCTTACCTTTGCTAACTACAGACAGATTGGGATGGTCTGTTAGCATCAGCAATCCAACAATTAAGTCTACACCATATTGCTAGAGAAGCTGATAAGGAAATACACAAGTTGGGCCAGACCACCAAGAGATCTAGAGGGTATACAACACAACAAATGTTCCTGTGTGAACATATTCTATCCCTTTCATACTTATATTGTCACAAATGTGACAGATTCTGACATTCCTTTAGTCTTAATTTTGGTAAGCGGAGTCCAAGATTGTTCCTGCACCCTGCAGACTTTGGTGAAAGTGCAGCGTCGCAACAACTTATTTTCCTTACTGTATGAAGTGCAGCTCAACTCCTCTATTGCGCTTAAACCCTGAAGGATATCGGGCTGAGAAGTGATCTGTACAAAACCATAAATCTTAACCTTGCTCCCAGCAAAGTATATACAGGTTTTTTAATTGCTTCAAAGAAAATAAGCTCAACCCAGCAAGCACGCAAATCATGAACATCAGATAAGTGTGTGGCATTTGGTATTACAAGGTCAAAAAGAAAGTTAATTATTTGTTTTGCAGTAATACCCAAGAGGCCCATTCTTTTAAGTACATATATACAGCCTGCTTCCCCAAAGGAAGCAGTCCACACAAGAACAACATGTAATCACGGCATCCATTCAAGCACCAACCACCTCAAAAACAAAACAAAATCATACAACAACAACAAAAATAATGTAAGAGTACTTGAAAGGTATCTCTAAAGTGTAGGATTTCACCAAGTTGCTTTCAGGAAATCAGTTTTCAGGGTTTACTGAAAGCAATTGGAAAGACAATGCGCTGGCAGAACAGCTCACGTTGAAATTTCTCCATATTCTCAAGTCAGCCTTGCACACGATCTGACAAATATCTGCAGAAAATTACTAATTTCATCGCCTCTCAAGTAACACTTGCTCTAGAATTAAGCCACCTCCCTATACAATTTATAACACAAAGTAGTAAAATATACTCCTGGCATATTTACAGATTAGGAAAATCTATCTGGTGATTTTGAGTCATATTTGCTTACTTAGAGCAAAGTAACATGTAGGTATTGTACTACAATAAGAAAAGGCAATAATTGCTCAGGCGTTTTTTGGTGGGGGGGACAGAAGCAACTTTTAGCTGGAAATTTTTTCTTCTAAATCATGAAAACAATCTGATTCTTATACTGTTGAAGATTTTGCTTAGAAACTATCAAATGCACAAGTCGTCTTTTTCTGTATTCTAGACAGAATGACAGAATTACCAGCATCATCTATATAAAATGTCACGGAATTCACAGAATTCCATGCGACAAGCACAAAGAGCACCATACTCACATCCAAGGACGTCAAAGGAGGGAATACAGATTACCACCAACTTCTGGAAGACGCATGCGACGCACCCACTTGGAACATACTCCATGTGGAGCTTGACGCAGTGACTGGCAGCACTTCTACCAACAGACAAAGATTGTGATAAGCCCAAGCACTGGGCCAAAAGAAACCTCATCAGGTTCAAGAAGGAAAAACCCAGAGCTCTGCTCCCAGGGCAGAATTACCCCAGGCACCAGCACAGCCTGGGCAGAGCTGGCTCAGTAACCGCCCTGCTGGAAAGGGCCCAGGTGCTGGGGGAGAAGCCAGCTGAAACGGGAGCCAACGTCTCCCTGCAGGGAAGACAAACTGCACACAGGACTGTGGATAAGGGACATTATCCACAGAGAGAAGGGAGATGGGCCCATTTTCTCTGCAAAGAGAAGGCTTGGGACTCTCTAAGTGCTGTCTGCAGCTACAATGGCATTCAGGCCAAATGCCTTCTCAACACTGGCAGATAGGATAAAGAGCAATGGCCACAAAAGGCATTGCTCTCGTCTCCCACAAGACGTAATTTTGAAGATGAAATTCTAAAAACACCACTCTTAAGCAATACAAAAAAGCTTTACATTGAAAGATAAACTACAGATTTCAAGTCTCTGTTTTCTCTAGTAAGTCTCAATTTTGTTTCCTCCCAGCACTAAATATGGCTTTTCAAACCATAATAAACTAAACATAGATTGATTTTATTACCCAAACTATTCTTCTGTCACACTACAAGCACAGGGCTTTACTGATATACAGAATTAAAGTAATAAACAAGCAGTTTAGGAGTAACTTTGGAGCAGCAGAACTGGTCCCTACTACTACTAACTCCCAGAACCACACAGGTTAAGCAACAATTCAGTGCAATACACAAAACAGTTTGGTGAAGAGAAACCTAGGTTATTCATATCACATCACAATCCTGCTCTTTGGATATTCTTGGTCCAGTTTATCTTATCTATGAGATCAGAATCATCTCATGCTGTCACTGAGTTTCAGAATAAGAATAAAATGTACTCAATAAATAGACGAGGAGCTACAATGTGCTCTCTTCCTTGCACTGGCTCTGGTGTTGGTTCACCAAAAGGTGTGAAAAATGTATTCATCTGAAAAAAGTAATGCAGGTAGCATAGTGCTACAGGAGATGTACAAAACAAGACATTTTGTGCTGTAGACAATACTCAACGTATGTATATTCCACAAGATCTTACTCCCAAATTAGCTCTAGTCCTGTCTGTGGTCTAAATGTCACCAATCTGAATCCATCAGTCAAGTCCATCTTCCAATTTTGTTTCATCCAAAAAAAATCAGCTTTGTATGCTCCACAAAAACTGCAGAACAGTAACTGGAGACCATCAGAACAGTCTAATCAAAATTGCATTCCTGATCCCAATTAAAACATAAATGTAATCCACTAAGTGACCTTTCAACTATTATGCAAGTTGAATCAGTTTAGTGAGATGTCCAATGAGTGTCAAAATAAATGGCAGGAGAAGCAGCTGGGGTAGGAAATCTTTTCTGAAGTAGTAAGACATTAGACAGTGCTGCAATACACATTGAAATAATACGCCAACACAAGGTTTCATTAAGCAGCAATTCTTCTAAAAGAACTGGAAATTTACAGGTCCCTTCTGAGGTTCACAATGTAAAAAAACATCCTGAACCTGCATTGCCAAATGCTATCCAGTCAGAGTTGCTTCTATTTGGAGAGCCCTGGTCCGAGCAGGATTTCCAAAAACTGTGCGAGATCTGCTGCAAATTATTCCCAAGTTCAGTCTTGGTAAAGTATTCTCTCAGAAAGAATGAGGTAAGATTCACCTTCTTCCCCTCTGCTTTTCATATGAAACCAACCAACGAAACAGGGTTAAAAAAAAAAAATTCTTAAGAGGGAAAGCAGGATCAGCAACAAAGAATGCCACTACCCAGCCTACAGTGACAGGCATTCTGGAGATGATAATGCAAAGTTATTCCAAAGTTAATCCTGAAGCCATTTTTACTAGCCAAATTTTAAGCCACGGAACCTAAACACTTAAAACTTATGCGTGCCTGCAAAATATAAAGCAATGTATGAATGCAAAAATGCACGCAGTTGAGATTTTGGTCACACCTCAAAAGACAACTGCGTGATATGAACATAACTCAGTAATATTTAATATTGTTTATCATCATCATCATAAGGGCGGCTGTTGCACCAGGACCATTCCAGAGCTATGAAGAGACTACTAGAAGAATACTCACACCAGAGTCTGACTACTGGTGCACTTCCACGATGGTTTAAGTTGATCACAGCAAGAGCATGGTAGAAGAGCAGTCCTGCTCACCCTCTCTTCTGGCTGAGGGATTCTTGCTTCCTCCATTGTCATAGAAATTTGATAAAATTACAACGGAAGTTACTTGGACCAATCACTATATTTAGTCACAAACTAATCCTGGGGAAAAAAGATCACTCTTCTGCTACAACAGGTAGCTGGTCTCAGTTACTGGATGGCAGGACAATCCTTGGCACTGACAGAAAGAAGGAACTGCATAGGGCAGGACTGTCCCACAAACTTGGTAAAATCTCCCTCCCTTAAAAGAAGTAGCTTTATAACCATTTCGATGTAGCTTCAGTACTTCCAAACCTTGCAACAGGAAACTGACATTTGAAAAAAGCAGCAGAGAAACAAGTTACCTTTCACTCTCTGCATCCAAGTCCACTCCAATTGCAAGTCTGACAATTGTCCTTCAACATGTTTTGTTAACACTATGTCATGTTAACGTGGAGCTGTCCCCACAGAGCTCTGTGCCAAACACAGTCAGTAGACTCCACCTCCATGGAAATCAACTGAGCAAGACTTGCACGGCAATCACTTTTCCAAAATGCTGGAGTGGCTATTTTCCTACCAAACATCTGAACTAAAAGAGAAGTCCATCTTATGCTACCAATGCTCCACCTGCTGGTATACATGCAGTACAGATTAGTCCAGGAAGCATCTGAACTTAAAGAAGAGAGGCCAAAGTCAGGACAAAAGAACACAAAACCAAACAGAAACATTTCTGAGTGTTCCAAAGCCTCTAAAGCACCTGAAGCAAAAGCTCCCTTGGAGAACTTGGCAGTGCAACAGATTTCTGAATACTAGTATTCTTAAAAAAAATCATGAAATTCACCAAGGATGTGTTTCAATCTTCTTTTAGTGGTTATTACAAAAAAAAAAAAAAAANTTATACAAAAAAAAAAAAAAAAAAAAAGAACATTTGTGCCATCATTAAGTCAAGGGTACAGGTCTGTGGAAAAGTTTGCTCAAGAGATTCAAGCCAAACCCAAGGAGGATCTCCCAGACAAAAACATAACTGAGTCTCGATGATCTACATGATAAATTTGATTTTTATCAGGATTTTAAAGTGAACTTTCCTAATGAGAATCTCATTAAAAAGAAGGCCTCTCTCCAACACGAATAATAGAATCACAGAATGGTTTGGGTTGGAATGGACCTTAAAGATCATCTGGTCCCACCCCCCTGCCATGGGCAGGGACAAAATGAACAACAAAAGAAAAAAGAAAACAAGTTATAAAAGTAGTAATACTGCCCATACCAACTCATTTCAACACATTTGCATATAAACAATAACGTGCCTACAGAAAAAAAAACAAAACCTTCTCACAGGAATCCTGCCACACTCAGTTCATAAACCAGTTGACATTCCCTGGAAGAGGTTTCAAGCCCACAAGACTTACTTCACCTATTGAAAGAGCTGAACACTATCTTCATTCAGCTTTCCAAATGGCCATCATCTGTGTCAACTGACACCCCCCCCCCCCCCCCC
>VXAA01011785.1:1054098-1064334 GCA_013399115.1 Anseranas semipalmata
TTTTTGTCTTCCCAAAGCAAGCCAAAGAAACCAAGATAGTTAACTGAAGAAAACTCTCCGGGTGTTCGGTGACTGACTCAGGTTGTAAATCTGCTGCTTCCTTCAACCTGTTCTATATTTGTTTTATCTGCAAGTGGAGGACAAGTTACTGAAAGCAGTTACTACAGACCCACTACTTTTATTCTTCGTTTTAGTGACCAACTGCAAATTCTCAGTTGGTTTTGCAGAACTTCTGCACTTCAAGCAGAAGTCGGGGAAACCATATTCACTCAACAGAAATGTAGTAAAAACATCAAGAAATTACTCTAAGAAATTAATTCAGTTTTCAGCACGTGGAGTTTGTGATCTTCCTTTCAATGTGAACAATTAAGATGTAACTGGTACCAGAAAAATGAGCATTAGCCCCATCATTTCTACAGCAAAGATGTTCTGTGAAAACAGTTAAGTAAAAAATTAACCCGTACAATGGGACACTTAAGGTTGCAAATACAGACTTCTAGTCATTGTATAAAATAAAATTAAGCACCATGAACAGACCAAAGCTCACTGTCTTTCCACAGACCCACAGTCAACTGCCTTAGGCTCCACTTAAGTGCAAGAAAATTAGTATTACAGTTGGCAATATCTGCCATTAAAACAAATCTTCCATATGCAAACAAAATCTCACATTTAGTCTAAATCCAACTTGATACTATGATACTAGTCAAAAGCAGAATTCCCCAAACTAATTATATTTTCCAACTTACAGCAGTAGCTTAAAGACAGAGAACACCACACTTTTCAGTAACCTGTACAACACGGTGCTTCTGTCTCCACTGACCTAGAACTCTTAACTGTGCAAATGTTAGCAAGACAGCTAAAATAAATTTTGCTTCTATGGGGGGCGAAGAAGTGACTGAACAGGACAGCCACATAGTTCATATTAACAGCATACTATTAAGCAGACTTCTACAACAGGACATTTATACTGTATCAGTAAACTGACATAAAATTAGTATTCACCTTTTCATTTTAAGTAGCTAACTTATGAAAACACTCCTGGTTCTTTTTTTTTGGTGCACAGTTGGTTAACGATTAACAGTCTGGGAACTGCTGCACAGATTTGGTTTTATTGGGATGCCTGGTATTCTTACGTGGAATTTACAAGTAATACTATGCATAACAGTAAATCAAGCTGTGTAAACACAGGTCTCTTTTTCAAAATTTAAATATCTGTTTTCTTGCTTATATCAACTACGACAACAAGGAAATTCACACTGAAATTTGTGTTGTGTAAGAAAGAGCAGCAAATAATCCAGCTGTTCTTCCTGCTATTGTAGTATGCAACCTCATGTTAACACTTAAAATCACAACTTCAATCAGTTTGTTAGAACCAAGGATTGTTTAAGTACACAGATTCATTTCTCTTTCCTGAGATTTTATTGCTTCTAGTTAATATTTGGCATAACCTGCCTTTTAACTCAATCACCAGGTTAACAGTTCCCGAGCCAGGGTGTTTATCAAGGCAAGTCACTTAGTCAACAAATTCAAAGTGGAAAAAAAAAATCATTGTAAAACTTGGATTAGGCTTTTGAACTCAAAGCAATCGTACAGGCTGAAATCAAATGAAAACTGCCAGATCAGACAATCATGCCTAACCACATAGCAGCTGAGGATATCAACTATTACATTCATTCGTAATTAATTACATTAAAAGCCTGGATGCGATCCTGTGCAACGTGCTCTAGGTGACCCAGCTTGAGCAGGGGGGTTGGACTGGATGATCTCTAGAGGTCCCTTCCAACCTCAACCATTCTGTGATTCTGTGATCAGATGTGGCAACCCATTTTTCAAGCTACAGATAAATTAAAAAATTAGAGAGGACAAAGTAAACAGATGTGTATTTTAAGCAAAGAAAGTATCACAAGTTTCCTTGTTAAAAGAATCTGTCTTATCTCACAGCTGACTCAAGTTTTGAACATTGCAAGCTCTGTTTAGTGTTACAGTCTTCTTTTCTGCTAGAAAGCCTAGAGATACAGCACACCAATCTTCATAAAGCTCTAGGAGTCACCTTAACTTTCCTTGATATTTCCTTGAAGTACTCCCTTGACACACTCAGAACAGATGAGAGACAGGTTGCAGAAGAATTAGCTTCCCCAATACCAGAACATTCCCAGTGTTCCAGTGACCTGAATCCAGCCCAACGTGCCTGATCCTGTCAGCAGACAGCTTAGTTATCCTACAGCAAAGGGCTATGGGAAAAGGAAGGTGTCCTTGACCTACAGAGAGATCGGAGAGTTAGGCTCGTAGAACCACCATCAAAAAAACATTCTTGAAAACATTGCCTTTGTCTCACTGGGATAACGTATACTCCTGTCTGAAACTTTATTAAAAATGAGTTAGCTAGGTTTCTTGTCTTAACCTAATTTGGAAGAAACGAAGTGCTTAGTTATCCTTCTAGAAGTGAATGCAATATTGATTACTCAAAAAGTTTTACTGGTTAAACCTCCAAAATAATAATTTTAGATAAATATTTTTTCTCATTGTTGCCCCTCAATCTCGTGCTTTTGGAGTTTTATTTATTTACAAGCACAGTCTGTATGTGATCAGATCAGTTAGCAGTAAGTTGTATGAGTTGTATGAGTATGTTGTAAGAATATTTTAAAAATAATGATGTGTATCAAACACAGACCACTCAGCAGAATGAGTACGTTTAAAAAGAAAACACCACAGCCTTTATGCACAAAGATGCCCACCTCTGGGAAAAGCCACGGACAACATGCAGCTTCTGCAACTGCAGCCAGAGAACTAGTAAGGATGAGACAAGAGGAACACAGAAAAGAAGCTATGATGGAAAATTCACAGCAATCTTAACTTTATATACTTTACTGAAAGCTAACGCTGATATGAGACTATTGCTGTAAGCAGTGACTCTCCAGGTCCAGTATCAGAGATATGTCTTAGAAATCCCAGGTAACAGCAGCTAAATGGCTAGAAAGGTTACCACTGGCTTAAATGCAAGAACTGAGTTTTCAATCTGTTCTACATTTACCTTTTTATTTCCAATTTATATTTCACTAAATAACTCTGTCCTCTATTTTACTCTTACGTAAACACACTGTGCCAGCAGCCCTGAGCAATCTGTACCCTGGGATATATGCTTAGGAAGCTCACACACACAGGAGCACTTTGTGCCAAGCTGCAGAGGGTCAGCAGGGCATCTTCTGTTGCCAAGCATCAGCTTTGGGAAATAGCAGTTTCCAGAAGGTACAGATTTGAGGCTTTTTGTAGATTATCGACAACACACAACATACCTCACCACTCACCCAAACCCGGGGACTCACACTGGGACTTCTGCATATAAAAATACTCAGTGCATTAAACACTCCAAACAATAAACTGAACAGTTTAAGACAATGCATAGAAAAGCGTTCGGTCTTCAAAAACATTCAGAAACACTTTGAACATCAGAACAATGACGACCCTGCATTTGGCTGAACTGTGCCGTATCTGCAAAGAAACAATGAAGTGAATAGATGAAGAAAGTCCTCTGAGGTTCATCTGGCATTTTGATTTATTATACTCATGTTAAGCCTCCAGTGTTCGTTCTCCGCACAGCTCTTACACAGCAAAAAGATCTGTTTTGGACTAACCCGTTTTATTTCTATAGTCTTTATATAAATGCCAACATTTTTACAAATTCCATTAATACCACTCTCTTATCTAACAGTGTTGATTCAGTGTGAAACATAGGAATTAAACAGTCTTTTAGTTGTTTAGCTTCCTCATTCCCCCAGGATTCAATATGCCCTCAGACAGGAAACAAATCTTATCTAGGGCATTTCTTGTGAATATTTTCATCTTTTTCCTTTATCTTTCTAACCTTCAGTTCTGCAGAAATATAGACCTAATTCCCTCAACCTTCTCATGCAGTTAGAACTCTTTACCAGTGTCATTCAGTTTAAGGCATCTTAAGACAACAGCATACAAGGAGCAAACATATTACAAAAGAATAACTTCAAGCATAGAAAACTTATCTGTACCAAATAAGTTTTAAACTGCAAGGTGGGTTGTGCTTCTGCTCACTAAGTGCCAGCTTAGACAAAGCGATTCCCCTTTATGGGTGGCAGGGCATTCTCCAGTTAGACCAGCTCACAGCTGTTGTAACTTATCAAACCCTAAAAAAGAAAAAAGCAGGAACATTTTGAGACATATATAAAGGGAAAGATTGAGATTGCTACTGCATTGATAAAGTTTCTGCTAGGCACATCAACAGGATCTCAATAGAGTCTCTCACATCTGCAGGCCTTTATTATTAGTAGAAACTAGTATTATAAACTTTCTGAAGCAAGAAGGGGGGTGGAGGTAGCATTCCTGCTTCTGGATTTCTTTGGTGTAACACTTAGCACAATGCTACGGGTTAAGGGATCACCCATGCCTCACTACAGCCATCCCTTTGTCCTTCAACACTCCAATAGTGCCTGAAAGCAACAATCTGGAAGAGATCACAAAGCTAGGAAGGAACAGTTGGGTAGCTGTCTAGTCTAGGAAGTTTCCAAACTAACTAGATAAATTAGGTAATCAAAGTATCACAAACAGGCCTTGCTACCTTTAGACTGTTTCAGAATAATCTGTCGTCACGCAGCAAATCTGTATTATTCAGGCACCAAGATTTTTGAGCATTTTAATATTACTCCATGTTATTTATGCCAAAAGAATCTGAATAAACTTGCAAGCGAAGTGCATAAAAATGAACAGGTTTTGTTTGGTTTTTGTTCCGATTTTTTAAAAAAAGTTCCTCCAGCTCCTAAAGCTCTGACCTTCCTATTCATCCCAGAAGACCCCTCTGGCAACGCAGGCACGCTCCCACCACTACATATGGTGCCAACTCAAGATTTTTACCTTTCCTTTGCACAGATCATAAAAAAAAATCCCTATCACATTAACTAAACCAGAAATGCAAACAACGCACGTGGTTGCACAGTCTATTCAGACTGTTCCCAATCTAACTATTCACCTGTTTTGTACTGACTGCCATCTGCCCACTCCTCCTCCTGTCTGCCTCCAACACAGACATCGTGCCATCTCATAAGCACTTTTGGTTTGGTTTTTAGCACCTTCCTGCACACTTCTTCCGGGTCACTGTTACGTACAGTGAATAAACTTAATTGCTAGATTGCTCCCTGGGGCTCACCAGTGATCACATTTCAAATAAACTCCAATGGAGAGCTGCTTTTGCTATGAAACTCTTAAAAAAACTACCTATATTTTCTGTCTTAAATACACACTTAATAGGTATAATTTGTTTACATACATATTTCACGTATATAAATATATTTATGTGGATACTTAAGGCAGGAAATAGATTTGAGACCAAATCAACTACTATTCACATTTATTCTCCCATTTAGACAGCAGCACGAGAACTAATCACTAGTAGATATGCAAGAATAAGCATGTAGGTATTTTTATTTTAGGCAAACAATCCACTGCTTCATAGGACTTGACAGTTGTCTCCATTAGCTCTACGACTGCTGTAGCCAAACCTTATCATGTGTTGAAAAGGACACCGGGATTAATTATGTAGTTCCAATCTGGCCCTTTTATTAGTATCAGGAATGTTCGTTTCCTAAGTTGTACATGACAGTCACTTGAAACTCCATCTGGCTTTTATGATTTACACCAGGAACTTCCGTGCTAAGAGTTCATGAATATAGTAACTGCACTGATTTTTTTTTTTTCCTCCTAGAGAAAAAAAGTTCAATAAAAGGCTTAAGTGGGAATGGACCTGTAAATACCTATTAGCATCTGGAAACATAGGAAGTAAAGAAAAGTTCCATGACTCTTTTACAAAAAGAAATTTCTTCCCCCCCAAAAAAGTAAGAAAATAAATCTGAAAGAGCCTTCACTTTACTTTGTCTGCCACTGACCTTTAGACCTGACACCCACTGCATCCTGTGGGAAACTTGTTCCAAGAGCCAACTTTCTTATAAATATTTTAGCAGATTTCAGCATCCAGAATAGATTTTGTCTACATCAACAAAATGAAAAGGCTATTGAATAATGACAACTTATATGTGGATTTTGATATTCACATAAATATCCATAAAGCAATAAAATATAATGCCATGGAATCCTGAGTGTACAATATGCAGGTGTTTTTTTTTTTTAAATAACTTTTATATTTACTCTTACAGCTGCTGCAAGTCTCCGCTAAAATGCATGAAACTACACTGTTGCCCACCTTTCTGCATATAGTTTTAAAACACATTTCCAAATCCTCAAAAAATAACAAAAGCACTGAAAAAAGCCAGTGCATCCTAGATTTGTTGTGATAAAAGCAGTAGAGATAATTCAATTCCCTCCTCAAAATGAAAATTCAAGTCCCTCTTAGATGTTTTGCCAATAAGTTTCCTGAAACTCCGCGAGAACTACTCACTTACAGGAATTTGTTTAGCTTTTAAGTGCCAAAGCACTGCACCTGTTCCTTTTCAGACAGCCAGTCTCCTCAAGCCCGATATTCCATGCGTCTCCGAGACAATGAGGAGTTGTTTCATGCAGTACGGAACAGATCACACGTGGGAAGTCACAAGAGAGATTCCGCCGTCCCTTCCACACAAGCATTCCCATCCAGGTGCGCTTCTCCTCCCAGTCAGCCCTTCCCACGCCTGCGCTCACAAGGAAACTTTTCAGCCTTTCACCACAACTGGCCCCGGACACAGCAGGGAGCCAGGGAAGCGCCTTCACCAAGAGAGGTGAGCAGAAATTCGGCTCCCTCCCACCGGCAGGGCACTAACAGAAGAGACAGGAGTATTTAAGAAAGAGAAGCGGCCTTGCTTTGTAACTGAAGCATCAAAGAACGTGACCAAGTCACTTGGAATTAAACTACAAATATCACGTTACTGCAGGATTTTGTGCCAGATAGTTTCAGCTAGATTTAGCAACAAAGAAAAGCAGAAGGAATGTTTGTTTTTGAAACCCTGTAATGGAAGGATTGCTTCAATTTCACCCATCAAGCGACAGTACCTTCATTACGCAGGACTAAATGCTGACTGCAAGAACAAGGTTAAAGCATCCGTCTATCCGAAGGCACAATTTCTTTCCAAGACCTTGTAACAACAAGTGCACAGTAACAGTACGTAAAAGCCTCTCTTTTCCATCCCTAATAATATTATTGAAGCTTCTGTTGAAACCATAGCCTTCTGGTTTCCATGTCTGTTTTATCACCAGCCATCAAAACTGCATTAGTGGTCCACCTGCGTGCGATACAGACCAAGCCTTCTGCCAGTAACTCCTCTCCCGCGCATGCCTTCCTCCATAGCTGCATTACTTGACAGCGGTCACAGTGCCCGTTACCAAAAGGAGCAGGAGGACGAGCTGTGTTTCACTCCAAGTTATTCCTCTGATGTCTCCTAGGAGGACAGTATTACGCTCTTGGCATAGATCTCTTCAGCGTGCTTGCGAGAGATTTGCATGTAGACATTTGAGACAGCAAGCAGCCAGTAACCGCTCGGCTCTCAAAACCTACAGTAAGATAACGCCAATGATTTTCATGCATGAGAACAGCGGGACAGGATGTACAGTGCAAGCTTACATAAGACACAAGGCACTGCTGGGAACCAACAGAAGCGAGCAGCACAAACGGCTCACAAAAATGCTGATGTCACTCGTACACATTTGGGTTGTACTGCCTTCCCATACGCCAAGTTTCTCTGATCCTAAAACCTGCGTTTCTGGCTGGTTGGAAAACCTTACTGGTTGTTCTGTTTTACTGAGACCTTGAAAAAAGAGACATTGTTCTCAAAAACCCATGTTTCTTACTAATATAAAGATGATACTTTACAAAAAAAAACACACAAAAAACACTCTAGATTTACTGTGGCATTTATAAGCAAGAATCTAAAGAAAAACAGAAAATGTAACAGAGGATAGGGGAAAAAAAGCATGTAGTTATGTACACAAATACTTGCTCCTAATACTTACTGAAAAAATAGTTCAAGCACAACTGATCTGTGTTAAAATATGACCTCTGCAAACCTACTGAGGTCAATGAGACTTAGAGTAGCTACTCAGTGAGCCCTGCTTGCATATATTAAAGGTGCCTAAGGGTAGCTATGAAACTGGGTATTTGATTTTTCCAGGGCACCTACATATTACGAATTAACAACGTATTGCCATTTTGCCAGAGCAACTTTCAGTTTTGTTGTTACAAAATTAGAACAAAATCCTGTGGTGTCCTTACCTCCTCCTCAACACTGAACAGTGCTCCTGTTTAATATTATGGAAGTTTCATACTAACTTAAGCAGACAAGTGATAAACTATAGGACAAATTACTCTCACAAAAAAAACACCAAAACTTCAGATATCAGGTAATTAGTGCTTCTTCCTGGTATATCCTTCCACAACAGATTTAAAAATAGAAAATTAAAAAAAGAAAAAAAGAAAAGGGCAAAAAACCCACCAGACAAGTAATCTAGCCGCTCAAGTTCACACAAAGCAAAACTGCAGAGAGGGAAGCTCAGCTCGCTCCGGTCAGCATTCCCAGCAGCAGCAGCTCCCAGCTCCGTGCCTGGCTGCATTCACCTGTCACGGCAGTGGCCGCACACCACTTCGGAGCAGCGCCTGAACCACTCCGGGCAACTCCTCCACAGTTTTAAGATTCCTGTGTTGAAGTGTTTGCCTACGGCATGCTTAAGGCTTTTGATTTTCTATACAGAGCATCATACAGTGTGAGAGTGAAAATACTGTTCCCAGAACTGAACTACTCGGTTTATTTTGTTTACGCATGTAATGAACTTACTGTCGCTCACTCTGGTATTTACTTGCAAATACAGAGTCTCCCTGAGACAGCACTGAGTTAATGTAACCACTCAACCCTGGCACGTACAACCGAACGGTATCACAGCACGTTACAAGCCAATTCCGAAAGTAATTTCTTGATCATATCAGGATATGATCAGATATATCAGAACGCCTGTCTTCCAATTCCATATCAAACCACCAGATCTATCAAACGGCTCAGAGATAATCAGCCACATCAGAAATTTACCAGGTTTCCTCAGCAGTGGAAGAGGACACCAGCATTGTTCTAAGCAAAGAAGAGGAAAAAAAACAAAACCAAAACCCACAAACTATTCGCACTGTGGAATGGCAGCTCTTTCAAAGCATAATAGAGCATGTTCTACATAAAAATACAAAATATAGGATGACTAAACATTGCATATCATGCAGTATCACAGGTTATAAAGCGTCTTTTGAAGCAAGTGCCCATTTCCACCCATGGCTAGCTACTACAGGAAAATCCTGCAAGCAAAACAGAATCCTGGCTACAGCGCCTACGCTATTACAGTAGAAATAACATAACAATCTACTTGTTATTACTACAGCAGATAAGTATTTCAGAGTCATTAGTATATTTATTTACACTATGTTTCTGGAAAGCGCTACTATTTCTGATTGATAAGCACAGGACTGATGCAGAACGACTGATCCAAGGTCACAGAGTCAGCCTGTGACCAAATAAGAACTTTACCTGGTTTTGCCTTAGTGCAACTAATACTTTCTATTAATGAGTCATTCCTGCCCCTCTAAATCACTCCTTGAACATGAAGAGACAACAGACTGTGGCATTCAAACTCTGCATGCTGATAGCAGCTTCACTCCAGGGTTTTCTAAAAAGAATCGTGCCCAAGGGCCTTGCTCTGTAAGATCACAGCATCCTACTCCAGCACTGGGCTGCTGTGGGGAAAAAGGGAGATTATATATATATACACATATACATATATATACACATATATATGCATATATATATATACACACATATACACACAGGCAGTCTGTTTTGCTTGTGATACAGCTCTTTCACTAGACAAAAAAAAAGTCCTTGCACAGTTTCACTCCATCATGCAACAGACCACCGGGCAAGGGCAAAGTGCAGGAAGGAAGGGCCGGTCCACTCAGGACACGAGTTATGCAAAGCCGGGGGTGGGGGGGGTCCTTGCAGCCCACACCACCACCACCAAAACCCCCTCAACTCCTCCTGCTCCCCGGTCAGCGGGGTCAAAGCGCGGTGAGCGGGGGTGGGAGCAGCCCCCACGGGACCGTGCGGTGGCCAACGGGTCCCCCACCCCGGGGTGTGGGGGGGGAACGCAAGGTTAAGAATGCGGGGCTCCCCTGTCCCCCCGAAGTCCGAGTGCGAGGCAGTGGGGAGCCCCCTCCCCAAGCCCACCCTCTGCCGGGGGGCAGCTCCGAACCCC
>VXAA01011785.1:1064750-1145013 GCA_013399115.1 Anseranas semipalmata
CGCGCGCGCGCTGACCCGCTCCCCCTTCTTCTTCTTCTCCCCCCCCGCTCCCCGTCCCCGTTCACCGCCTCCTTCCCCCGGACGCACGCACGCACGCACGCACGTCCGCACGCACGCGCCGCCGAGAGGGGAGGGGCCGCCTCCCTCGCGGCCAATGAGAGAGGGACGGGGCGCTTTCGCCCCGCCCACCCCCGCGGACGGCGCGCGCCGGCCGCGCGCGTGCAGGGGGCGCGGTGCGTTCCGGTGCAGAGCGTGCGCGGTGCGTGCGGTGCGCGCGGTGCATGCGGTGCAATGCACACAGCGCGCCGGGTGCGTGGCGCACGGTGCATACCGCTGCACTGTGCGTGGGGTGTGCGCGGGGCGCGCGGCCCACGGGGTGCGTGGTGCACAGCGTCTTAGCACGCTGTGTGTTGCATGCCTGGTGCACAGTGAGCTGTGCATATCATTCACGTTGTACCGTGCGCAGCGTTGCAGCCATGACCAGTATGTAGTTTTACCCCTTTCACCGCCCAAGCTCTAGAAATCCTTGCCAGCAATGCAAGAGGGAGGATCGGTGGTGGGAGCCCAGCGTGTGCAGGAAAGCACACTTTGGGTAAAAGAAAGTTCTTGTGAGGGAGACGTTGCAGTGAGAGCAGAGGACGAGCAGGAGCAGGAGGAATCCTGCATGCAGCTGCTGTGGAGCCAAAGGCAGAGCAGTGCATTGAAATGAAGGCCTCTAACCCTCAGCGGATAGGTAAGGCCAAAAGAGAGGACACGCTCTTTCACACTCCTCACTGGAGTGAGCCCTTCCTGTCCTGTAGCCCAGAGGCAGAAAGGAAATCTTAATACATGAGTTTAAACGCTTCCTCTCCCCTGCGCACGCATACACAAGCCAAGCTAGTGCCACAATGGTTTGCCTACTCCTCTCCATCTCTTCTGGTCTTCCTTCTCCCACCGTATTTCAGTATTCCCCAGGGATCAAGCTGCTTCCCCAGTCTCACGACTTCCAGCACGTTCCCATTGTTTGCGGAGCATATGGGCAACTGCATTGAGTTTCTCCAAAATATTTGGCGTAGATAACCACATATGTAACACATGTAACATATGGCAGGGTGCACATCTCAATGCCTCAGTACGGAATGTATGCATAATTTTTTTTTACATGTATATTCTTTGCTTCAAACATTGTCAGCTGTGAAAAGGTTACACAGGCACAGCATGCACCCTTCTGTGCAAGGCCAGTACAGCAGACTCTTGGGGTTTCTCACTCGTTTCGTGAAAGGTGCGTGCGTTAGCAACACACAGCTCTAAGCTGAGATAAATACGCAGTCATGATATTTAAATACACCATTAATTAGCAATTACACTGTATCTTTCTTCCACCCTGTATGCAGAACACAGTGTACTTTATATGTAACACATCTATTTATATGTTCCAACCATCTACTGAAGCACCAAAATGACATTTTCAATCAATTTTGAATCAGAAGTATCCATATTCCTATTGAGATGTACTCAGCAAACCCTTCCTGAAGGTGGATAAAAGGGAATGGATGCAGTTCCCACACCTTTGAAATGTATGATACCTTTCTCCCAGAGTAGTAACAAACCAGATTAATTCCTATCACATCAAGACCGGGATCTGCAGAGTGCACAACCCGTATGTGGTCTGTGTCTTGCTTATTTGAAGGCAGAGATCCGATAAGGAAATTATTTTAAAAAGAGTTTTTTAACTATCCCCGAAGCGGTGACCTGGCTGATTTCACATCAGCCCAGCTGGATTTACTGTTGCATTACCGCCTGCCAGTCAAAGACTCAGATTTGGTGACACAGAGAGCAGGAGGGTGCGGGTGGAAGCTGGCTCTTGCAGACGTGCAGCAAGATGCGTGCAGGGTAACGCCAGCGCGTCCCGGGGGCCCGTGCATCAATCTGCGGCTCTGCCCGGCTGCGCAGTCTGCACTGCTTGCTTTTCCATGGGTCGCTTTTCTTCTTCCCACACCCAAACCACAAGCCCACCTCAGTCGTGTTGTGCTGCACTACTAAAACGTCAAGACATGAGCCTTCATATTTGTAATGCTGCAAAACTTCAGTGTCTGTGTTACTGACACCCCCACACACAAACCAAAATCCCCATTGAGTCAAGTCAGGAGAAAAACTTTGAAAGGCTTGCAAACTCCTGGGAAGTCATATATAAATATGCCACCAGGGATGGGTAGATGTGACCCCAGCGTGTCCCCAGGGAAGTGGCTTCATCCCTGCACATCTCCCATTGTCCTCCCACTCAGCGAGGACACCTTCTCCCAGGGATCAGGTGTCATCAGTGCCCATGTGCCATATATCAGCATAGACAAATACAGTTTTCGACTGTCACATTCATGTCAAAGCCACCTATTTGGCATCTTTATCCCTGAAATCTTAAAAGCGCCAGGGTAAGTGTATAATGACTAATGGGACCTGACGAAGAGGAGATGGTGCAACAAGGTAGGCAAGGGAGGAGACGGGTAAATCAGTCCTGGGGAAGGAGCTGGTGCTTGTGAGACATCAGAGCCAGAGCTCATCGCTTCAAACATAACCTCCCAGAAAGGGCAAAGAAAAAGCAACGTCTCTCCTTCCTTCTCGTGGATAATGCCGGACTCCTGCGCCTGATTTCCATGAGAAAGGGCCGCTTCTGGCATTGACATTCTGCAGCAATGCACGTCCCCTCAATGCCACGCTGAAAGAGGACGGGAGGAAGAAACTCGCCTTTCCAAAGGGGCTGGAGCTGCCAGAGAGGCCCATGGAAAGCCAATTGTGCAGCGAGGGAACACAGGGAGAGAGGATCCCTGCTCCTAGCTGAGACACAGCGAAACGCCTGCTGAAAATCAGGGGGAGGATGACTGAGAAGCGTTTTGATGCAGTTACACAGACGTCAAGTGAACGCTGCTTAAAGTCAAATTGTTGATGAGGACGCTGCAATACGGGGTTGATTTTGGATGATCGAGTGTTGCGCTGAAGTCTTTCCTTCATATGCGTAACATCCATAAGTACCGCTGGTTTCAAATCCCGGCTCACACAGGGTTTTTATGAGTACTTTTCATTCATAGATCTTGGAGGGCTTCACAAAGGAGAGAGCTATAAATAAGACAGATGGGAGTGAGGAATAGAGAGGGGCTTTTAAAGGGCAATAGGTTGTTTCTTTAAGGGTTTCTGTAGATTAGAACTCTGTAAGAACTCTCATTTTACTGAAAATAAAATATTTTGCAATGGCCCACTGTGCCAAATAACTTGTGCATAGATATTTACGTTGTTAAGGCAAAGTTTTGTCGTGCTGTGTACAAATTGTCTCTAGCTAGGCTTTTGGAAAATACAAAAAGCAAAGCATTTAATGTTACATTTTAACATAGTGTATGCATGTTTTAGGCACTTTTAAATTGAACAGATCAAAGCCTTTCATTCCTAAATGCCAGAATCTAGTGATATTTGTGTAACCATGTAATTTGACCTGTCTGTTTTACATGTTCCCAAAGGGGTTATTATAGGCGGCTTTCAAATTAAGTGGGCTGGAACATTTGATGCTCCCTTCCCTCGTTTTCAAAGCCGGTGCAGAACCCATACTGTGTGACTGACGCTGCTGTTCAAATGGTCGCATTTTGGTTTTATCACAAGGTACGTAGCGCAGCAAGAGAAGGGACATTATCCCAGTCCTGACTCCGGCTCTGCCACTCCAAGGCAGTCATTTCATCGCTGCATTGTTCATCCTTCCCCTCCACAAAGTTGGGAGCGATATTTCCTTATCCTCTGAGGTGCCTCGAAGCTTAATTAACCTTGCAAAAAGGAATGGGCCCATTGCAATCAAAAGGGTCAGCACGGGTAAGGCCCCAGCAGTTCAAGCACCCCTACGTTAACACCACCTGCATGAGTCCATTTGGCCAATGAAGCTCTGAGGCACTGCAAACTCATCCAGCCTGGGACAGCCTCAAATACTTTCTCTGTGTTTGAAATAACATTATTATATAACCGGGAGGCTGATGGCTTGGTAATGTTATATGCAGCAATCCTTTCACCCAACGGTGACCTTGTAACTGGATAATAAAAGCCATATTCCGCTCTTGATTGCACCTGTGCTGACACTATTTACATTGCAATAGCACCTAGAGGCCCCATTGTATAAGGCACAGTAAAACTGTCTCGATCTGGAATAGACTGAAAGTGGGAGGGGAAGCAGTAACAGAAGCAAAATGTTTGTCTCAAGGTCATATATCAGAGAAGTAGCTCTGGCAGGAGCAAAACTCAGGTCTCCCAAGTCCCAGTACAATGCCCTGCAAGCAATGGCTTTTAGGGAAAAAGGGACGTGTTGACTTCCAGGACTATAAATATAAAATATAAAATGCTGGGAGATCACAGTCTCTGTAGCAGGATTTGCCCTTTGTTTATTCTTCTGGTTGTAGAAGTGCTTGTTTAGTTCTTGTGTTTTGTTTTGGTTTGGTTTTAGATACTTCAATATTTAAGCAAATATTAAATTGCAATTAAATTGTCAATGCCTTCATGAGAGGCATGATTTTATCTGAAGTACATTATGATTTTCGTATTAACAGACCCAAAGGATCAACATTTTTCGTTCAGATTATTCTTTGTTTGAAAAGTTAATTGGTCCTGAAGTAATCCTTGCTGTTTCTGCAGTGGTCTTTTGTAGGTCACGAAACAATGAATCTTCAAGTCGCATCATCCTCCTTTTTATCCAGTGTGTTTCTATGTCACCATCATCTCTGCTCTGGTTTGATCTAACCAGATGGTATCTCACAAGACGCTAGACATGAATATTTCATATGGTTTAGAAACTGTTTTTCCTCACTCATCACTGGTAAAATGTGTTGATTTAAGACTTTTCACAACTTGAGATACTTGCTGGCACAGCGCCATAACTCGGGCCAAAGAAAGCTGAGCATTGTTGTCATCTCATAACGTGGGAAGCAAAGAATGTTTTGGACCACTGGAAAAATGGAGCTGAAATTTTCCATTAAGAGAAAAAAAAAAAAAAAAAAAGCATTTGTCAGGCAGCAATCTTCCAGTTTAGCTGTACTTGGGTTACATTTTCTGGACATAATATGGAAAGTCCGAGGCACTAGATCAATGCAATTTTTGATCCATTGAATCAGCAACCAAGTTAATCTCACATCTCTGAGCCAGTGAACACTTTGTTTTCATTCAAAGTTGATCTTACTTCAGTTTAGGCCATTTCTAACAGTTTTCTTATTTACAGTATCAAAGTCTTTAGCTACTGTATCTTGTGATATAAATCCATTAACAGTCACCTGCCTTTATCATTTTTCACTGTCTTTGGAGACATGAGTGGTTTCTTTTGGCTTGGTCTGTGTTATTCTCAGCAGATAATCAATATCGAGTTGCAAGGGTTTCTCTGAAATTCTGAAGCTTGCAAAACTGGCTTGTTTGGTTTCTTCAGCCGCACATGAAAACATTTGTTTCCGCTGTAAGCTTTCTCAAGGACGATCCAGCTCCGGATTAAGGCACACAGAGCTTGATTCAGTTGCCCACACAAAGACCTCCAGTGCCATTAAAGATGTACTAGAGGACTCTGCCTATCCTCCAGCTTCTCCTTCAGAATGTCACAAGCCCACTATAGATTCTGTGTAATTTCTGCTGGTCGCTTAAATACATCTCAGATATCCTGGGGCATCTCCAATGACATTTGACACATGTCAGTTGGTTAAATGTGTCTGTGGTGGGGCACATACCTCTGAGCTGGGTATCTAAATTCCCATTAAAGTCAATGGAGATACAGTTGGTGGAGCATGGAAAGCATCCAGTTGACCAGATCTTAAGTGACCATTTTAGGGTATATAATCATCATGCTTCTGTGACTGACTTTCAGATGAGACATTTCTCAGGGAAGGACCTGTCTTGCTATTCAGTAAGCATGCTAGCAACATTTAAACACCCTCTGCACACCAGACAACACGCTCACACACAGAAAGAGCCATGCACCAAGGGGCTGGGGACCTGGGACTTTCTTTCCAGATAGAAGGCCATCACCATGAAGAGGAAGGCGAATTCTCAAGAAAAAAAAAAAAGAAAAATTCTCTTTCTTAACCCAGCTGTGCGGCTTCTCTGTCCCCCAACACATGCTTTGCAGTCTCCTGGAGTCTTTGCTGGTCCATTCATAGAAGTGAGCAGTTGTAGCCCTTCAAGTCACAGTTTATATCAACGTACATCTGCTCTTGTTTAATTTATTGTCTGCATCATATGATACTCTGGTTAGGTATACACTCCACACAGAATCTGGTAGGTATAGATTCCTGTGTAATATCAACTTGCAGGTAGGTAATATCACACCCTCTTCAGGACGACATGGGAGGCAAGCAGTGAATGGTGGTGAGAAGAGCTGGAAGCTGAAACCAGAAATCCAGGATGATAAGGAAAATCAGGCAGGTGGTAGCATAAGGCAGCAGAGAAGAAGTAACAAGGAAGAGTGAGATGGATGGAACATCATGGAAATAAATGAAAAGGAGGAATAGCAGGTATGCTGTTGAAGAGGCAGTGTCAGATGGTGCTGGAAAAAATGGAGGATAAAGCATGGAAGAAGGCATTGATCCCACTGTAATGGGCTAGGGTGTCTCCTCAGGATACCAGGTGAAGAGACAAGGAAGAACAGTGCTGAGCTTAACAAGAAATTTGTGAAAGCAAAAGAAAGCATTTAGGCTGTGCTTCGTAAAGCAATTTCAATAGCAGTGTAACTTTGCCCTAAGGGCAGAGCGGCACCAGGGGGTGCAGCATCTCTGACCTCCGACACAGGGCCAGAGGCAGCTCCTGGGTGACTGAGTCCCATCATCTGCTATTACAAATGGTTCATAACTCTGTCAGAAAAATAGTTTGGATCCCCCCCACCCCAGACACACACACTGCTGCTATTTGGAAGCCTCAGGACATGACTAATCAGCTGGTTAGAGATCTTCTGGACTAATTTTTCTGATCCGATTTATACCATTTGTTTTTGCACTAGAATTGGCTTTTCACTTAAATAGTTCTCCCTAGTGTTTTCCTCCCTGCTGTATTTATAGAAAGCAGTCATGTTCCCTTGCAGCCAGTCTTCTGCCAGACTAAACAAGAGTCATTATGAAACAGGACATTATAAAATAGGCTCTCCATTCGCATGATCCTTCAAAAAGACCTTCCTTTCACCTCATCCGCACTGAATTCATCTTCTCTGAACTCGCTCAGTCAGATTTGGTCAGAGTTCTTCAGAGAGGCCAGATGGGCGGCAGCATTTTGTTGAGACCACAGCTGCACTCTGCAGGTCTCCCAAGACCTGCTTTAGAATAGAACAGAGTAGTTCAGTTAGAAGGGACCTACAAAGATCATGTAGTCCAACTGCCTGACCACTTCAGGGCAAAATGAAATTTAAAGCATATTAATGAGGGCATTACCCAAATGCCTCTTGAACACTGACAGGCATGGGGCATCAACCACCTCACTAGGAAGTCTGCTCCTGTGTTTGACCACACTCACAATAAAGAATTTTTTCCCAATATCCAGTCTGAACCTCCCCTGGCACAGTTTTGTGCCGTTCCTGTGCGTCCTACCATCGGTTACCAGGGAGCAGAGACCGGCACCTCCCTCTGTGCTTCCCCTCCTCAGGAAGTTGCAGCGAGCAGTGAGGTCGCCTCTCAGCCTCCTTTTGTCCAAACTGGACAACCCAAGTGTCCTCAGCCTCTCCTCACAGGACATGCCTTCCAGCCCTTTTACCAGCTTTGTTGCCATCCTCTGGATGCTTTCAAGTACCTTAACACCCATTCTATATTGTGGAAACCAGAACTGGACATAATATTCAAGGTGAGGCTGCACTAACACTAAATGTAGCAGGAGGATCACCTATTTTGACTGGCTGGCTGTACTGTGTTTCATGCATCCTAAAATGCCATTTGCCCTCTTGGCTGCAGGTCACACTGCTGGCTCATGTTGAGCCTGCTGTCAACAGCTTTCAGCCTTGTCAGTCACTACCCACTTAGAGCATCCATAGCAGCTATCGGTCATGGGTCCTACATCCCATTTCTGCTTCTCCCAGTGGAGTACTTGAGGAGATGTGGGTGTTCAGACACAGACATTCCTCCCCACAGACAGTGGACCCTGCAGATCTGCTGTCTGATGGTAACTTGCCTGGAAGTAGGCAACAACTCTGTTCCTCCTCACTTCCTAGAGGTACAGAAACCTTTTGCACAAGATAAATTGGATTCATATCTGTAATTAAGTTTTCAATTCTCAGCTCCCACATACTATTGGATCTGCTGCCTGTGCCCAAGCACCAAAATCCTGGAGTGCAAGGGGACAAGATGCTGCCACTCAGCTAAGCAGCATTAATGGGCCTGTGGGGCCCCCCATGGCCACTGGCTCTCCAGCATTTGAGGAACTGAGTAGTAGTTGCTCAGCTTTATCTTTGCTGCAAGGAACATCCCCTGCTATGCTTCCTTTGAATAGAGAGCAGCATTTTTTTTTTTTTCCTGAAAATCAGAACAAAACAAAATAAATATTCAAAATAAATAAGGTGTGATCTCCCAGGTCATCTTCCTTTATGATTTCAACCAACTTTTTTTGAACCACACTTATCTTTATTGCTGTTTTTCCTCCAAAGGATCTAGTTTTCAAAATGTTTATTCCAAACATGGGAGCCATTTCACAGTGACTGCTATTTCTCATAGCAAACGTTTCACATTCTGCATTGTGTGTGCTCCATTCTGTTGTCCATGTGTTGCAGTAGTGTACAAACTTTTCTGGTGTTTCTTGGGTCCAAACACATGTTGGAAGCAGGACTCTAGCACTTAGTGGGGTCTTTGTCCAGCTAAGGCTTGAAAACTCCCAAGCACAGAGAATCCACAGCCTCTCTGGGAAGCCTGTTCCTGTGCCCTGTCACCTACAACTGGTAAAGCTTGTCATCATGTCCAGCCTGCATTTTCTATGCTGCCTTTTGTGGCCATTGCTCCTTCTTCTTATCCTATCTGTCAACGTTGAGAAAGCATTTGGCTTGAATGTCATTATAGCTGCCACCTTGGTAGCTGCAGACAGCACTTAGAGAGTCCCAAGCCTTCTCTTTGCAGAGAAAATGGGCCCATCTCCCTTCTCCTCTCTCAGTGGCTGATGCCCTGGAGGCCCCTGACCACCTGCACAGGGCACGGCTGCACCCTCCTTGGTTCTGCAGCATCCTCCTTGAAGTGGGGGTCCTCACCGGAGAACCTGATATTTACAGTGTGGCCTTGCCAGCAGCAGACAGTGTCCTTGTAGAAGGGGGATAATGTCCCTTATCCACAGTCCTGTGTGCAGTTTGTCTTCCCTGCAGGGAGACGTTGGCTCCCGTTTCAGCTGGCTTCTCCCCCAGCACCTGGGCCCTTTCCAGCAGGGCGGTTACTGAGCCAGCTCTGCCCAGGCTGTGCTGGTGCCTGGGGTAATTCTGCCCTGGGAGCAGAGCTCTGGGTTTTTCCTTCTTGAACCTGATGAGGTTTCTTTTGGCCCAGTGCTTGGGCTTATCACGGTGTTTGTTGGCAGAAGTGCTGCCAGTCACTGTGTCAACCTCTCTCTTCTTCTCTGCCCCCTTCTGCTTTATTAGTATCTGCCATTTTGCTGTAGTTGCACTCTACGCCATCTTCCGGGTTGCTGATGAGTGTTTGGAGCTCTGTGTTGGTCCCTGTGGTCCTCCCTTGCAAGCCTGCAGCTAGATGTTAAGGTATTGCTTGCAGCCACATAAGCTAGCTACCAGCCAGTTTTCAAGCTCAGCTCCTCTGCTGTTAGCTGAGCTCAGGCTTCCTTAGCTCCCAGGTGATAATACTGTGGTGGAAGACTATGTCAAAAGCCATACTAAAGTCAATCTCATGTGAGTGTGGAGGGTGAACTTTTAAAGAAAAGAATTGCTTACCAGTTACCATCACAGGCAAAGCACAGTTGGCCTGGAGAAAATTAATTTACTATATTGTCTATTAAAATAGATTCAGATAGTGAGAAACAAAGACAAAATTAAAACACCTTCCATCCCACTCCCCAGGCCCATCATCCCCCCTTCACTCCCGACCCCTCTCCCCCAGCAGCACAGGGGATGGGATGGGGGTTGCGCTCAGCCCACCACAGCCCCTCTCGGCCGCTCCTTCCTCCTCACACCTGGCCCTGCTCCAGCGGGGCCCTGCCCCGGGCTGCAGCCCTTCAGGAACACCCTGCTCCCGCGGGGGCTCCCCACGGCCGCAGCTCCCTCAGGAAATGTCCCCCTGCTGCGGCGTGGGCCCTCCCCGGGCTGCAGGGGGGAGATCTGCTCCAGCGGGGGCTCTGCAGGGCTGCCGGGGAATCCCTGCTGCGGGCCTGGAGCCCCTGCTGCCCTCCTCCTCCTCGGGCCTGGGCCCTCTGCTGCTTCTCCCTGGCCCTGTGCCTCCTCCTCGGCCTGTGCCCGCTTTGCCCTTTCTGAAATCTGTTTTCCCCGAGGCGCCGCCAGCTTGGCTGCTGGGCTCAGCTGTGCCCTGCGGTGGGGCCGTTGGAGCTGGCTGGAACCGGCTGGAACCGGCTGTGTCTGGCATGGGGCAGCCCTGGCCTCTGCCCACAGAGGACCTGCAGCCCCCAGCCAGCGCCTCGGCGTGGTCAAAACCTGACCAAACCTACATGATGCGCCTTCAACTTTCATCAAAATTGCCCCTCACCTCGGACATGATCTTGAGAAGTTTTCATCGATTGTTTCACAAGTAGAGATCATACAAAGAAAAACTTACTTAGAAAATCTTTAATATTGAAATCTTTCACCCGGAACATCTAATTTTCTCTGCTTTAAAAGTTGATCATTCTAATTTCTCTTCTGATATAAACAAACTCTTCAGAGTCAACCCTCTGTTCATGGTTTGGTGTGCTCCCTTTGACGACAATTTGCAAGTGGATCTGCATTAAGGCTTTGGGTCCATTCCAGTCCCGTCACCGAGTGTCAAACCTGCCATCAGGTTGCCCTTGTCACACCTCCTCTATCCTGCTACATGTGCTGGAATAATTTGCTAGAGATCATTTAAGTCTCTACCCACTTCTGAGTCTCTTCCATGATACAGAGTCATCTATCTCACTGAAAACTGAAAAAAATTGTTTTTTGTTTAAGACCGTAATTAGATTACCCTTAGCTAATACTCCCCCCTCTCTCTGCTGAATAGATACTCTTTTACCTTATTCTCTTTTTAATTATAAGGCTAGAAATCTTTAACTGTGAAATATCTTTTGTCTTTGCTGTATTAAATTTTCTCTCTGTTTTCCCCCTAGATTAGGACAACATCTGTGTACACCATGGAGGCCATGGTTCCCATCATTTTTTGATGAATGGACCTCTACCAACCTTCAGTGCTCCTCACAGAACACCGTGCACTACTATTACCTAAAAATTAATTGGAAACATTAATGGAAACATTGCTTAATGTAGCTCCAGAGACTGGTTGTGAATTAATTACTACAGCTAACTCTAACACATCTAGAATTTCTTTTGAAACACCTCAGGTGCTGAGAACAGACTGGATGGAGGGCAGAGGGAGTGATCCAGACCCAGCAACTGAGCTCCAGTCGTAAAGGGTGGTGTGTGATGCTGTTTTACTGTGTTAGACCCCTGCTGATGGGGTCTAAATTGTATATACAAACAGTTTTGACATTAGCCATTTCCTCAAAGTTCTCTTCTTTTGTAGGAAGTGGCTCATATTCCTTCTTTTACATACTTGATTTATTATTTCAGATGTGTGCTGTTTTTCTGTGATGATCAGTGAGGCAATATCTACAGAATATGGTAAACAACATTGGGGCCATTATCTTGTTCAAGGCTGACTGTTGAGATTGGCTATATCTGTATTTTTAAGCTTTAGCATTCAAAATGGGATGGTCTCATTCAGGCTGGGGCTGTTTCAAGGCCTGAACCATGTCATGAATGGTGTACAGGAATTGTTTGTGAAAATGATAGTTGTCTGAGATAAGACCATAACTCTTCTAGCAGTATAAGATAGGGAAGATTCAGTCCCATTGCGCAAGAACTTTCCCTGCTCTGTTCTATTCATCTGTAGGGGTGTAACCTGCTTGGCAATTCTGATGATTTATGTTAAAATAAATAAAATGCCTTTAAAAAACAGGGGAAGGGAGGACCCAAAACTGTAAATCACACATTGCAGGTCTGATACTTGGAAAATACTGAAATGAATTATTTGCTCATCCCAAGATGATCATAAGCCTATAAGAAGCAACCAACATGGATTTGTTAAGAACAAAGCATATCAGATTAATTCAGTTTAGTTCTTCAACCCAGTGGATAAAGGCAAAACAGTTTTGTCTTGACTGTAATAAAACTCTTGTCATAGCACTATGAAATGTCCTCTCTGGCAGACTAAGAATACTGATCCTGATGAGCAGTGTTTAACCCAGATGATACCCCACATCAGAAGACAAAGTCCAACTCATCAAGTCCTTGAGGCCACTTTCTGTGATAAGGCATGAGAAGTTTCCACTGGTGGGAGGAAACTGCATGAGATAAAATGTCTGAGAAGGAGGAATGTCCTCATTCAGAGGAAATTCCTACGAGGCAGAGAGCACAACTTCCTTAAGAAGTTATGCTCAAAGAGAACTTTTTAATTTTTCATTTTCCATCACAGTACATTTGGGGATTTTGGGTTTGCCCCCTTCCAGAAACATTGGATGTTCTTGTTGCCAAGTTCCCTGAGGATACAGAGCATACTGTTATACAGTTTGCAGAAGATAACAATCTGGGAATGCAATTATTTTTGAAGACAGCATTAGCATTCAAGTAATTGTGATAACTTGGAGAAATAGTCTGTAATCATTAAATTAAAATTCAATATTGGTGAGCGCAAAGTGTTTCACCTCCGAAGGAAAAATGGAATGAAAAAAAAACCCACACACAACAAAATAGTGGATATTAGCTTACATCTAGTATAGTAAAAGAAGAGTGTCGGGCTGTACCAGACCAAAGACTGAGTAAAAACCAACAGATAAGATGCTGTTTGGCCATTCTTGTGTGTACATTACATGAAAGATGAAAGGCTATTATTCCACTCTATTTAGCAGGGGCAAGACCTTTCTTGGGGTATGTGTGCTGTTTTGGGCACACATGCTTTAATAAGTAGGGTGTGTGTATGTGCATGCAGACATCTGTGTATATAGAGGAGAGCTCAGTGCAAACGACAGGACTGCTAAGAGATTTAGACAGCAGGACTTATCAAGAATGGGTGACCCAAGTGGGTTTGTTTTGTTTAGTAAAGAGAACGTCAAATGTGGGCATGGGAACAAGCTTCAAACAGCTAACAGTGCTACAAAGGGGTTGCTCGCCATTTGTTCACCATGCTGAGGACAGGACTTGAGAGGCGTTTGTTGTACATTCATAGCAACCTTGCTTAAATATAAGGAAAGACATAGCAATTAGGAGGATGATTACATTCTAGGACATGTTACATGGAAGGCTATGAAAGCCCAGGACAGGGGCGACAGGTATCCGGAGTGTGTAGGTGTGTCTCATCACACTTCAGAGTGGAGAAGTGGTGTGGTTTGAGTTCCCTTCTGGCTCTGTGGTTCCCTGCCTATTTCTCTGCTTTCTGTCAGCCTTCACTGCAGGGCAAGAGACATTCCCAGTGGCTACTAACAGAAGGCTGCTTTTGTTGTTGTTGTTGTTGTTGTTGTTTTTTAATCTCTGGTCTCTGTTCCTACTCCTTAGGATATTCTTATAAACTCCCTATTGAATTCCCATTTATGATGTTTTCAAAGCAAAAAAATGCCACTTTTTTCACTTGGTACTATTACAAGTGACATCTTTTCTTTTCTGTTGGCCTGAATATTTAGCTCAGTCACTTCCAAGAGTCGAGATAAGTTGTGACTGTATGGCTGTGTTTGCACTATATCACCCTTCAGTATCACATGCCAGCATCATGGTAATTACATTACCTTCCTTGCTGGTGCCCAGTGTAACACTATATGCCTTCTGAATCCTTTCTGCCTTCCCTTATCACCACATTCACACTCTGGAAGCTGTCCAGATCCACAGTTGCAGGCCAAGCAGATCTAGGGAACAGAAAAGCAGTGTTTTCTCTGCAGTCCTACACTGTCAGGTAGGAGCTGCCAGGTCAGCAACAGTTTCCCTGATGAGGGCTCACAAACACAAAGCAGCTTGGCACAGTAGGGATGGGTGGCTGGAGAAGTAGGATGAGGCCTGAAGGACAGATGCAGCTCACACCGTTTCTTCAGCCTAAAGAAAAAGCAATAATAAGTGAAAGCACAGCCTCTCTCTCCCTAATTTTAGACCCCCCTCTGGCAGATGTATTATGCTTTCAGGGTTTGCCTATTCTTACTGTATTATATTTTTTATTGTCTTTTATCAAAAAAGTGTGAAGAAGAACAACAACAAAAGAAAGCAATCAAAAGAGTATCCAGAAAAAAAGGACAGCAATTTATTCCGTCAGGATATTCTTCTTTAATGTCTCTCAACTCCTCCACCCTCCTACTTTGATTAGCTGTTCTCCCCTGTCTGAAATGAATGTCTGAAATTACATTGATTTGTTGGCATAGTCATTTTGGGCATGGTGAGTTTCGAAACAATGGTTTTAAAGCCAAGGAAAATCCTACCAACTCATGCCCAAGAAGTCAGGAGTTGTCATAACAAACATCACTCTCTTCCGAACTGCCCCAGTCCGCATCTTCTTGTGTTTGTTTCCTCTGTGCCCTGCTGGAAAGTGGAAGTGGGGCAGTGGTCCACAGGCACATGACCTTCCCAACCTGAATTTTGTTTAAGCCTGAAGAGAAGGAAATGTGCCCTCGCAAATCATTTGTGGCATCTTATAGTTGGCTTTAAGCTTTGCATCCATTGTCCTAACCCCAGCTTGTTGTTCAGCCATAGCATGTCATGCACTCTGTGTGCAAGTGGTGTGCATACTAGTGCAGCTGCGTGAGTGATCAAGGCAGATAGAGGCAGACAGATGCGGATTTTGCAGATACATTTTCATTATACCACAGACTGAAAACCCAGTCAACATGAGCTCAACCTGTACAAGACTTTTGCTTGCTGCAATGCACCCCAGATTTGTCTCATTTAAAAAAGCTTCTGAAAATGAGTTTACCTGTGTCTTCCTTTCTACCACATACTGGATATGGAATAGGTGGATTGTATTGCACTGAACTCTCTTTTTGCAACCAAGTTGCTTTGTAGATTGTAGATTAGTTGCTTATTATGAATTGAGCTCTTTGGGAACAGAGGGGAGGAATTTGCATGTCTTGGAGGCAATTATCCAAAAACTATATGAGATATCTTATGCTTTGTATAATTCAGAAAATAAGAGGGAGCCCTTATGATACTCTGAATTAGAGAATTTTCAGTTCTAAGTTTTTTAATTACTATTTTTAACATTCAATAAACCTATGTCTTAGCAAAAAGTTCATAAACTTCCTGGTAATGCCTGCAAAGACAGTACAGGAAGGGGTAGTAAAGCTGGGAGGGCTAGGTTTGCTTGTGCCAGGGATGCTCATAGAAGTAATGGCTTGGAGGATTCAGAAATTGATGGTTGATGAGGTTGACCACCTGGCACATGAGCTTGGATGAGAAGCCCAGCTTGGTGACAGGTGGTTTTCTTCTTGAGCATTAGCTCCGTTAGCACAAACACATTAATCAGTTTTAAATAAACGTCATTGTAAATAAAGAATCTGGCCTGAATGTGGCAAAGTGCTCAGTACCTCCATCACTTTTTCAATTAAGTTGGAGTTGCAGGTGGTCTGTCCTTTCAATAATTTGGTGCTATTCTGTGAATAAACAGAAAGAAACAGTAAAAGGCAGTAAAAAGCCCTTGTTTTATTCCTAAAGAACAATCTGACCTCATGAAAGGAAAGTTATAGTCTCTGTTCTCTTTGTTACCAGTGTTGTAAAAAAAGTATTTAAATAGTATTTTTCTACTGACAATTCAAGAGAAATATAATAATTAAAATGGCGCAGATAAAAGCACCATTTTGTAGTAACCTCCTCCCCATCTCAGGAAAATCGCCAAACAAACCAAAAAACTAAGCTAAGAAAACCAGGGTTGCTGTCTCATTGATGTAACAGTAAAAAAACAGGCCTGCCGAGGACTTTCTTGTTATTTTCAGTACCACTCGGTATGTCATTTTTGTGGAGCACTATGTTCTGGTGGTGCCCTGCTGAGGCAGTAACAGTAACGATCTATCAGCATTGCCATTATAAACCTCATCTTTATAACCTGGATGTGCACATTTGCTGTTACTTGGTATTTGTTATAAGAATATTCAATTTTCTTTTTAATGACTTGGTAATTTTTAAAGTAGAAAAATATAAATGGTTTCAGAAAGCAAAAAGAAGGTGGTTTTAAAAAAGAGAGAAGAATTTACAAATGACAGCATTATTAATTATTAGTAGTAGCAGTAGTTTTATTTATATTACAGTAGTGCCCATATAGTATGTATAATTAGGTATTGTACAAGCAACTTGATTTTTTTTTTTAATGGATTTAGTGCTGGTGGGAAGTGTTGGACTGAAAGACTTCTGAGTTCTTATTTATTAATTTTTGTCTTTGATAGTGGCCTCGTATCTGTCTGAGATTTGGCTTTTATTGTGATAGATGTTATACATGTACTCAATTATCTCCGTTGTGAAAAGCACTTTAACGCATGCTTACCTTTAAAAGGGAGCTGAAATGCTCGCCTTGGAAAAGAGCATTTTTGCAGAGCAGAGAACAAGTTTCATCACATAAAGCATACAAAGCACATATATCTTGCAAAGCCACACTGTAGAGGTGCAGTAGAGATATCTGAGCAGTCTCCAAATGTGCTGCTGTGTTTACATGGTGCTGAAGACATGAGCTATGATGTTGGAAGCAGCAGAGCCATATTAGTGCAAAACTCTGCCCACGCTAATACATGGTGCTACCTAGCTTGGGTGGACCTCCAAGCTGGTGAGACCATACAGCTGCTACAGCCCAACTCACTCAGACCCTGTGTGTGTTTTTTCTTGGCTCTGCTTTGCACAGGGAGGATGTTTCCTTCAGCCTAATGAAGGATCAGGTGTCCTGCTGGTGATCCCAAAAAGGCAGAGGAAAAAAAAAAAAAAAAAAGCAAACCACTTTGCTCTCCATTTTATGAAGAACATTATTTGGATGTGGTACCCAACTGATTGGCTTGCCCAGGACCATAGAGGGTCACAGGGCACAGTCAGCTGTATCACAGGATCACATACACAGCTGTTTCTGTCACAGTTAGTAGCTGATCCCAGACTCTCTCACTTGTAGTCCAGTGCCTTGCACAGAATCTGATTTGTCCAGAATCCCTCTTGGACAGATGGCTTAATATAATCTAATTGCTTTTTTTCTGCCCTCAACTAAGCTTGTCAGCAGAGTCAGCCTATGATGTAGCTGAGGATAAAAGCAAACAAAGGCAGTTAGACACTTCTAATTTTAGTAATATACAGTTTATCTTCTTCTCACCATCCAGTCTTGAGCACAGCACTGGCAAACTTACGTTGATTTTTACTGTAGTTTCTTAGATTAACCATGATGTCTCAGGCTGGATCTAATCACACACATACTTACTCTTTGGGTGTATGCAGCATGCTGACGTGGTATATTGGACTATTTTTTCCTGTAGAGTTATGCACATTGCTTATGTAGATTCACATTTAAACCTCCCTGTCTGATGATGCATTGTGCTGCCTTTAAAGACTAAGTGAGCAGTGACTTTCATTAAAAATAAATAAATAAATCATAAATATATTTTACTGCTTGGATTTAGTGCAAATGCACAACAGACTTGTTGGCTCAATAGATGTAATTGCTCTCAAGGAGCCTTTATGGTCTATTATTTCAATTATAAGTGAATTACATAGTCCCCAAGTACTTACTCTGCTTTCAAAGAGAGTGAAAAGATCAAGTCAAAGCAGGAAATTAGACAAAAAGGACATCGTTTTATTGAAACTCTTCACCTTCAGAGTGGGGAAAGGAAACACATCAAGAACAGTCCAAGCCATTCATGGATGACACATTTTATCCATCTGAAACCATTACAAGCCTGGAAGTGTATAAATTCAGATGCTGAGAACAGGAGTGCCAGAAGGGCAGAGCCACTAGCTCTGGAGGACCAGCTACACAAGCATATAGTTCACTCTAAGAGACAAGCCCAGGCAGGAGAAAATGGGTTGATGAACAGATTTGGTGCTTGAGAGGTTGAAGAAAATCTGAACAGCAAGGAGGCACAGTTTGCTCTTCCAAAAGTAGAGACAATGTCAACCTTAATCAGACATTGAGACATTGAGGGAGAATGTGATACACAAAAAAATGACAGAGAGGTAGCAAAAATTATCCTACTCAACTATGCTGTTGCCTACAGATGGCCAACAGGGGACAATTTATGACAGGGCAAATCCTTCATCACACCACACAGTGCTACATGAAGGTTTGCTGGGAAGCATTCCTATGGAGCTGGGCTCCACAGTTGTGGACTTTCTTCTGTTTTGGGGTTCCCTTCCCTGTTATCCAGGGAACTTGTATGCACAAGATCCTCTGACAGAACCTACTGGATTGGGTCTGAAAGAAAAAAAGCAGAAAAGATCTTGTTTTGGAAGGATGGTCTGCTCATCCATGCTAGGCCTGGGGAAGTTTTTGGCAGGTACAGATGTGTCACTGCATCCTCCTGCAGTAAAGTCAAGCAGCAAGTCCCACCGAGTTTAGGTACCTTTGACGTTTGGCTGTACCTGAGCAGGACTATTGAGAATCCCATTTTGGATTTCAGACAAAACCACATTCAGGCTCAATATGAGTGAAGGGATGTGCATGGCATGGTTACTTCACACAGTCTGAAATTGCTGCTGCCAAGGACATTTGTGTAGTAAGAGCTCCTTCACTCAGTTTTTGGCCCTGATTTTAGGTGGCTACATTCAGCTGAAGCCCCACAGTAGGTTCTTGCATCCCTGATTGCCTTCCAGCCCTGAGGGATTTCTAAGCAACCCTCTGCAAGTACTGCAGTTCTGCATTGCTTCACCTCTAGGACTTTCTTATGCATAAAGGCTCACTGAGAATCTCTTTGCAAGCTCCGCGCCTCAACTTAGAGTTGATATCACTCTTCCAGATTTACTGTGTCTTGTGGCCTTTGGGTTACATTTTGTGAAACCAATGCTGCTTGCAACCATCAGCGCCTAGAGCCTGGAGTAGTGCTGAGCATTTCCTTTGACTGTGTCTCTCTCTTCATGCGTCCATAAATCCCCAGCGACTTTGTTACTGAAGGGTTGTACCTTTGCTGGACCGAAATGGCAGCAGATTACATTTCTTTTTCTCTGGGGCTGTACAGAAATGTAGAAGAACTAAATACAGCTCAGAATCTGAGTCTTTTTTAAAGTTTTATTATTAATTATTATTTAACTTGAATTCTTTGCTACCCATGGGACTAGTGATGATGGAGAATTGAGGTGAGGTATCAAAGCCACACACAGTGCTACAATTCAAATTCAGAGACTTAACGGTGTACAGGACTAAGCTATGTCATCTATACCCAGTCTAGCAAATCGACTGAATGTGCAAAGTCATCTCTTACCTAATGTAGCATCTGCTGGAAGAATCAATTTAGGGAATTATCTAGGACAAGTACATTGTTTCCTCTAGTGAATATAGGAAAATCTATGCCTATCTAACTTCTGGGGATCCATGTTTGTTACGTTATCAACATAAGCTTTTTGACCTGACTTCTGGTTCACATGGCATACCTAAAATATTTTTTCACAGTTTTTTTTCCCCCCCACTTTTCCACATATTGTTTGGTCACTACGTGATCTTTCCCTTCAAAAGTTCTCACTGAACATTTAGGAATCCCTGTTCTGGAACTTTACAGATAACTCCTCTTTAAACTACACAGTCCCTTTTAAAATGGGACTGGGACCTTGCTGTTCTCCTATAGCCTTTCTTGTGTTCAGTAGGGTCATCTTTTCATCAGTTACTATGATAATTAAAACCAGCACCTCATCTCTGTCTGGATTGTCCCCCTGCACTCCAAGTCCCTTCCTCCCAGCTTGGCATATCCAAACTCCAGCTCTGGACTCTGTCCTGTGCAGGTTTTGCTGCAATCTGAACACCCAAGCTGTGTTGCCTGTGAAGGGACAGGGTTGGCACTTCACCCCAGGAGAATGAGCAGTGCTTCCTAAATTAAGATATTGCTGTTCTCTTAGGGGAGCTAGACCTAAGGCACAGCACTTTCCACTGTATTTCCTGGTGACTTGGCCAGGTATTTGCCTTCCCCATGTGCTAGCATGCATGGGCTCCATTTTCAAGTGTTCAGTAGCTCTGTGTGGACCCTTCTCCCATGATCTGGCCCAGTAAGGCACTTTTCGAGAGGAACTGGAGAGCCCTTTCCTGGCCTGTGTCCCAGGGCACCCCCA
This sequence comes from Anseranas semipalmata, assembly GCA_013399115.1. NCBI lineage: Eukaryota > Metazoa > Chordata > Aves > Anseriformes > Anseranatidae > Anseranas > Anseranas semipalmata. The sequence goes on from VXAA01011785.1 coordinate 1,085,128, forward strand.
AAATGCGTCACATCTCTCTGACGGGATGAGGCTTGGGCACACGACATCCTCCTGCCCCATTCCTGCTGCTTAGAGGAGGAAACCTGCATGTGTGGGCCAGAAGGGTGTCAAGAAGACCCTCGGGTTGCACAGCTGAGGATCAGAACTGCAGCTGGTGCTACAAGATGTCTACACCATGAATGCTTCATCACTCTTTGGGTGCTTTTGAAACTCACAGCATACAGGCTCATGCACATGCAGCAACAATGAGCAGCTCCTTTCCTCTGATATGTTGCTGTAACACAATATAAGATGTCCAGGGCTAATATTTGGGGTGTGCATTTGTGTGTGTTATTCTCAGGCAACACATATTTTCTGGAATAAATAGGAAGATGTAAGTCAGTGCAGATAGCTTTCAGATGACTGCTGGGATATATACAAAATATACAAGAGAATAAAAGCAGATCCAAGCATGTATGTAAAGGAATAATGAGATACAGAATAATTCTTGGTAACAAAAGAATTATAATAATAATAGAATGTAGAACAAAAATTATTATAAATAAATATATTATTCTAAATATAATTTTAAATAACAATTTACATAATTCCATATAAAATGGCATGAGAGTGACAGGTGGGTTTTATAGCCAGCATAATTGGAAGCAGTTTACAGGGTGATTTTGGATAAAGAAAAGGGATTTGAATAAAGATCACTTACTCCTATCTGACCCTAGAATAATTTCCCATCCTCTCATTTTCCAGACTTCTCAATAAAATACAGCATTAAATTATGTGGCTCACTATATGTTAAGTGGTGGTTTATTCTTTGATAAGCCACTGGGCTGTGCTCTTACTCTATATTTTAAGTGTTCATTTCTCCTATACCAGCTTCCAACACGTTATTCAGAAGAATGCTGCTAGTGGCAGACAAATTGTACAGTATCATAAGAATCTGGTCAATAATTAATGTCACAATAGCAAATAATGGGCTGGATTTTAGCTCAGTTGTAATTTTTGTTTTCTTTGTGTACCTCTAAATGCATACAGTAAACCAATTTCTGTTGGTTCAAAATAGTTTTCCGGCTCATTACAAGTATCTAGAGATGCAGATTACTTGTAATTGAATGCTGCAGTCCAGCTACCAGCTTCTTTGCAACCAGATGCTCTTTTCTCCATAGGTAAATGGAAAATTCAATCCAAATTAAAAATATATAAATAAATAAAATAGAAAGTTTAGCTTCAGTCCATATTTTTGTCCGTTTTTTTACAGTGCTGTCTCTTGCAGTTGATGTCAGTCAGTGAGCATCTATGTTCCTCTCTGCATTACATGGGCTTGGTTCTTAAAGGTGTTGCTCCATAAAAGTATGCAGCAGTCAATATACTGAAATATTAATAATACTTTAGCTGAAGCAAAAAGATCAAGTAAGTGGAATTAACCCACTCCTTTCTAGCAGCCTGCTTGGTCCTTTTGATGTTCAAGGTTGCACAGTGTATTGCTTTTTTTTTTTTTTTTTTTCCAGTGATCAAGCAAGGCAATAAAGATGCTCCATCTGTGCTCACTGGGTTTTAACCTTTGTCAGCCACACAGCCCCAGATTTTGTTCCAGGATAAAATCCTGGAAATTCTGTGTGTGATTTACAAGAAAGTATGCATGGAGCTGTGACAGGGGAGGGTCAGGCTGGGTGTTAGGAAAAGGTTCTTCACTGAGAGGGTGGGTGAGCACTGGAACAGGCTCCCCAGGGAAGTGGTCACGGCACTAAGCCTGCCAGAGTTCAAGAAGTGTTTGGAAAACGCTCTCGGAAATATGGTTTGATTTTTGGGTGGTCCTATATGGACCCAGGAGTTGGACTCAATGGTCCTTGTGGGTCCCTCCCAACTCAGGATATTCTGTGATTCTGTGATTCTATGCTGTGGCAGCATTAAGTCAAGAAACAAACTTCACTTTCTTGAAATACAGTTTGAGGAGCATAATGTCTCTGGTATTATTCTATATGGTTTATATTGTGGCAAGGCTACTAATCATGGACCGACAGTCCATCATGCAAAGTACTTCAAAACACAAAATCAGACAGTAATGGCCAAAATGTTACAATCTGAGTAGTTTTAGCGTTATGTGCCATGTTTAACACATCTGCTACAGGGTCTTCAGATCAAGAAATTCAACAGGCTAGGCATTATATCATGAGGTCTTAAATAGGACTGGCTTAAAAAAAAAAAAAATGGCTGAGTGCTTTTTTTAATCTGGCGGCTAGGTCCAGGTCCAGGCTGTTAAATTGTGAAAGTGTTCTGGTGGTGTCTGCAGCGCCTGGTGTGATCTCAGTCCAGAGCTTGCCATACATCTGTTCGCCCCAGCTGGCAGTGTCTTGAGAGGGCACAGACTCCATGGCCAAAGAATGACCAGTCCTGGGTAATATTTCTACCTAGTCTGACTTGAGGCATGACAGGGGAATGGTGTTTGAAAACTTGTTTTTACACTGACCAAGCTGCAGAGGTTACGCAGACACTTCAGGTTCCAAGACTGTCCATCTATCAATCTGAGGAACATGACAGTTGCAATAATATCTTGCAATTTGCATTAATTTTAATGCATAGCTTGATCTATAATTAGTTAACAAGCCTCTCTTGAGCCAGATATGACAATGGTTACTAATTTTTAGTAGCATATTTATAGATCTGGTCACTAAGATATATGGAGTTCCTCATCTTTTTACTGCTGTCCTGGAGCATGTAATTATTTTACTGGATCTAGGGACACGGCTGAAAATAATTCTCTAACTATATTATTAATAACACAGTAACCATTGAAAGTAAATTTTAAAAATAACTAATTTACAATTTTTTTCTGTTAGCATTTATTCACTGTTTATAGTATGCAGGGTTTGGACAGTGGAGTAGGACATTCAGAGCTTTCTTTACAGTTATTTTCACATTCTGGTTCTCCAGGACTATTATAGTCAGGCTGCAAACATGTCTTTGAGAAGCAAACAAATGACTGTTTTCACTGTGCTTTTGACTGTTCCCTGAATCACATATTGCTAGTGATTTCTATGTAGGCTTGATTTTGATTTTTGATGCCAAATGTGGCCTGGTAAAACAGTGATTTGATGTCTTTCAGAGACACTGGTTTTGATATGCCCTTGGAGCCCTGGAAGAGAGGGGTAGCTTCTGGGAGCAGACACAGCAGGTGGAGAGGGGTGGTTTTCTCCTGGGGATGCAACATCCCAGGGCCGGTCAGTTTGTGGAGCCTCCTCACCCTCTGAAACAGGCTTTAGCATCCTTCACACACAGGCATTGGCTTTCACACTAACAAGCTTTCTAGGGGGTCGACTGCACTTGTCCCTCCACCGAAGGACGTGGCTCTTGGAAGTGCGTCACCTTGAGCTGCCAATGTGAAAGCAGCTTATTCTCAAACAGCCTGTCTCTTACAGAAAAGCAAAAAGCCTGATTTCCTGCTTTTAATCCTTTTTCACCCTTTCCTGAAAATAAATTGGATATTTCTGTGCTGCGGGGTCTGCCAGCAAGGACAGATCCTGCCACCCCAAAGGACGCTAGCTGCCGTTAGCCTTTGGCTCGCCTCTTCGACACGGCTCTCCTTCCTCTCTTTACCAGGGCACTGTGGGCACGCTGCTGTCACATACCCAGATGTGGCCTTCCCTCTGCCACCTCTGTCACCACTTGGTGACATCCCAAATATCTCAGGCAATTGACAGATTCCATCTGATCTACTGATTTCCTAGAAATAGGTACCCTGGACTGCTGCAGCAGAAGGTGCTAAAACAAACTTCTCTTGGATGCTGATTTCACAGATGCCCTGTAAGATATTGCAGTGAGGGGCAGGAAAAGAGTTTCCAGGCGCTTTTTTTTTTATGCAACACAGTCAGATGTGTGCTACTTAGCTTGCAACTTTTATTCCCGGTGAGTGCTTTTCAATGTCCTTGCCCAACAAGTGCAAACTTCTCCTCTCTTAACCCAGCCACCTCCTCATAAAATGGTAATTCTAACTTGGAAACAAACTTGAGTAACTCTCATAAACAGAGCCTGTGTCAGTGCATTTTGTGAGGAGTACACTATGTGAGTCAGGCAGAGCTGCAAAAGCAAGGGGTTTATGGGAGGACCAAGTACGGGCATAGATGTTGGATGCTTAAAAGAGGACGTCACTGTCAGAGATTCTCTACTTTAAAGTGCAGTTATCATCTGGAAAGTGTAAAAGTGACATCCTGGTATGCCACATTTATTCCTCCTCCGCAATTTCTATTCCAAATTCACTCAGTCTTCAAGTCAATACCATGTTTTTTCACTGACTGCCAGCACAGCTAGCTCAGCCTGTTACCTGAGAATCAAGCTGTGTTCTTTCTGCTTATTAAAACATTGCCAACTGCAAAGCTTCTGGAATCAGACATTAACTGGCAATACTGTGGGAGAGGCAGGATTGCTGAGTACGACATGGCTAGCACATCCCTAGCTACAGGAAAGAGAAAGAGAAAAAAAATCAGTCATTAAACTCAGCACATATGCCTCAGGAGACCCACAGAGAACACATATTTACAGCACCTAGGTGCCATTTTTATGCAGTTACTTTTCTGGCTATCACTGCATTTCATGACAGAGCAGCTAAATAGGGAGCCAAAGAGCCCCTTACTCAAGTCCCAGCTGTGCCAGATTTGCAAAGGATTCATTACAGAGGAAAGAGGTGAAAAAACATGCAGCCAGGATTTATTCACTATTGACTTGCTCTGTCATCTCTAAACTGCAGCATCTTCTGCAGCTTGTAAACCTGGCCAAGGTGCACTTGCTCCTTACTTTATATGTGCTTAGTTGCTGAGATAGCTTAAGCAGTATCTTCACAAAGGGATTAAGATTCCTGGGTAAAATGAGGAAACAAAAATTGGTGAGTGAACAAAAGCTTTAAATTGTTCAAAATTTGTGCTGGATTCAGAAGAGCATCTTAAAGTCCACATGTTGATCTGGAGCTTATCTGAAGTGTATGAACTCCTGGTGTCTTAAAATGCAGGCAGGAGCTTTCATGAGAAGGTGTCCCAGATGCCTGTGCTGCTCCTGTCATCTAGAAACACTGCAGGCTTGAGCGGTCACTGCTTTGCACCCTGTGTAACCACTTATCCCTGCAAAGACTGAAAACAAAGCAGGTGCAAAATGCTGGAGGATTACAGCATTTCAGCACCTTCTTTCACACACAGGCACCGAAATGGATAATGAACCATTCAGAGCTGCTCAGTTTGGTTCTCATCCCAGCAGCTTTACTGAAGTCTAGAAAACACCTGCTTTCCTCGAGGGCAATATGGCTACTGATGCCAGCAGATGAGCTGCCTCAGACAACTTTCTTGGCTTAGGTACAAAATACATAGTACTAGTGAGCCTTTGGGGACCTCAGTTTCTTCCCACTGAAGTCTGTACAGCTAAGAAGTCCACTGCCTGGAAAATGATAATCTGATAATCTGATAATTGTAAATTATAGAGCCTACCATTTTGGTGGTCTCCAGAGGAAGAGAGTTTGCACACAGAGGATTCTGTCCCTGACTGTGCTCATTGTGAGCCCACGAGCTGTCAAGTCTCTCGTCATGGCATTGTGCAAACTGACTATATCCGTCAATTACTTTAGTAGCTGCCTTTGGGCCAAATTCAAGGTTAATGGGGCTTAACCAGCTATCGTGTGTCAGCTGATTTGCATTAAGCCTCCATGTGCCTGAATCACAGAATCACAGACTGGTTGAGGTTGGAAGGGAGCTCTGGAAGTCATCTGGCCCAACCTCCTGCTCAAGCAGGGACACCTACAGCACATTGCCCAGGACCACATCCAGGCAGCTTTTGAAGATCTCCCAGGAGGGAAACTCCACAAGCTCTCTGGGCAACCTGTGCCAGTGCCCAGTCACCCACACAGTAAAAAAGTGCTTCCTGACGTGCACATGGAAGCTGCTGTGCTTCAGTCCGTGCCCATTGCCTCTTGCCTTGTCAGTTACAGAGGATGCATGTAATAGTCTGCAGTGAACCAAATGGATGGAAGCTGATTCCTGTATTTCTTTCTAGTGTCCAACTGAAGTGGGTAGCACAGAACAATCCTTGGCAAAATATTCGGTTCAGTTCAGGGAAAGAAGGACATGAGTCTTGCAGTTCACGCTGAAACATGCTCAGCACTGTCAGCCACTCATGGATGCGAGTTTGGCACTGGACATGTCTTTAACTCCAAAGCTGTGAAATATTACCCTCAGTCAAGCTGACAAGCATTTTTCTTCCAGAATTTAGTCTTCAGACCCACAAATCTCAGCAGCAAGTACCACACAAATCTTTAAAAGGAAGAGAAGAAAACACACATAGACCCAGACTGTACCCCAACACGATCCTACAGCAGCTGGAAGCTCCCCTTAGCCATATACAAAGGGAGCTTAGCACCACCCACCTTCTCTGTGTGAAACATCTCAAAGTTTCTGATTCATGAACTCATTGGCTTTTTTTTTTTTTTCTGGTTTGTGCTGTCTTTTTAGGTAAATCTTTTGGGGCTTTTCCTTTTGTATAAGGATTGCATAAGCTTCAAGTGCTTAGGAAAAAAAGCCCCCACTGGCAGGGTCTTCTAAACAGACCAGCCCTTCGAGTGCAAGGAGTCACCCATCAGTATCTCCTGTTTACATTTTTAGAAACCCCAGTTCCAGTTCCCTTTATGGGTCACAGCTTTTGTTATCTGATAACAAAACTACTTTTCCTCACATAAGGCCAGAGTCCCTGCCCTGCCTTTCTCACTACACAAAGAGCGTGAAACAAAATGGGATGGCAAAAGAGCATCACAGAAGCCCCACCACTTCCTCTCCCCCAATGCATCCCCCTTTAGCTACATGAAGGACAACAGAACAGTGTCATTCTGTACTAGAAATGCTGGAAAAAAAAAAAAAGGCAGACTGGCTTCTATGTGATTAAAATAGCCACTCTGCGATCACAAATAGCCAGTGGGGATGAGATATTTTTGAGGACACTGGCAGCTCAGCATGGAGGCTTCAGGTTAGCCATTTGATCCTGGACATTTGGTGCATACGGTGCACTCCTGTTTTACAAATCTCTGTATATTAGTTTTCTCTTACATTAATAGAAAACACAGCGAAACAGCAACACAGCAGCGAGCCCCTGGGGAATAGCCCCTTGGGTTGGCGCTGGGGGGGTCAGACCCGGGTACGATGCAGTTTGGCACAGGAGGGACATCAGCGAGCAGGTGGCTCATGGCACTCAGCAGCTTTGGCCTGTGTTGGGTCACAGTGGTCACCTCTCTGTACCGATGTGCTTGCTGGACTGATGCTCAACCCACTGTACTCAAGGCCAGAAAGTCCCTAGTGCTCCCCACCATATCTCCTCCTACACCCTTTGGGAAGCTTTCCTGAAGATAGGAAACCATCAAGATGTTTTGTTCTTATTGAGTGAGTCCAGACCAGAAATTACTTTCTTACATGAGCAAGCACTGAAGTGGAACTGGAACAAAATATCCAGGGGACAACTTTTTCCTGCTGTCAGCTTGCAGGGTTTCCAAAGGTAGCAGATTCACACTTTGCACCACACCAAGCTGGATGGTGTGTTTTGGTGCATAGGAGGTCAAGAAGTATTTGCTAAATGAGTCAGGAAAGAAGAAAATGAATGGAAAAGTAATTACGGGGCTCAATAATGCATCTCATAGGTCAAAAGCAGAGAATGCAGAAGCAAATACAAGCAAACAGACAGACGGGGCTTGAGACCACGATATCCTTCTGCTGTGGACCACAGCAGAATTTGCCTTCTGGGGCTGACTGTAAGTGAAGTGTTGAGGTTTAAATACTGCCTGTACTCTGCAAGTTCTTCACGGGATGTAATACTGTGCAGGGAGTGCTATGAGCATCCAAGTGGCCCTTTCCAGAACCCAGCCCTGGTGCTGAAGGCTTAACAATACAAAATCTCAACAAAAGACAAGTAGAATAACGTGGCAATGGCAAAACACTGGCACCACCCCTCACTGCTGTTATTCTTCCTTGCCATGCAGGTGATGGGGCACTTGATGCCTTGCTGGGTACCACCTCGCCAAACAGTAAATTATGCTAAGAAGTCTGGTGATGTGGTTGTGCTGATGTTGAGGACCTTGCAGGATCCTCTCCTTCCCAGCCCTGACATTTCAGGAGCTTTTTGCAGAGAGAGAAGTTTGATTTGAATTCTTCAGCTTCACAAGATAAAAAGTCCAACTTCCCTCCCCAAAAGCACTGGAGGATGATGACAGGGTCACGTATGCTGAAACTGCTTGGGCCAGTGCTGATTTTAAACTCAGGTGTAGGCTTTGAGTGTTGTTGCCTGCAAAATAGGGCCAGTGAGACAGAAAGAGATGGAGCAGTACAATTGCTGATTTAAATAGCATTGCCCCACTGTAGTTGAGGGTCTGGCTTAAATCTTCTAATGAACAGGTACTTGAAAATCAGATGCTCTTTCTGCTCCTTGTTTTTATTCTCCGCCTCATGCACCCCATATATAAAGGTATCTGACTCGCTATGAAAGGAGTGAAAAGATTAATTTGTTAAGTCAAACTCCCAGAGAAGGGAGAGGAAGTCACCTGAAGATCATTTATAATGGGCAAGTTGCTGCGGAACCCTCTGGAAAAAAGGTATAACTGCATATCTGTGACACGCAGGATTTCTGACAGGAGATGAGTCATCTCCTGTCCCTCCTGTCACACACCTGGAATTAAGAATGCTGACGGGTAACATCCAGTCACACGAAGGCTCATTTTCCATTGACTTCATCAGCAGCCATTACAAATCTTGGGGTCAGGTTATCCAGGAAAGATTCCAGAGCATCCCTACGAGGGCTGTGATAAGGCGCTGTGATAAGGCAGAGGATTAAAGGGCCTCACTGTCCTCCTGGGGAACATCAGACAGCTTTGCAAAGTCAAAAGCACTGCACTGATCAACACCGGCACAAGAGTTGGCTTAAGAGTGCCTTACAGGGGGATTTTCCATTTGGTTTAAACTAGGAAGGTAAACTAATTACGTGAATGAATGTTTCCAGCTGGGCAATATCAACCATCCAAATACATTTAGCCGAAGAACTATTAAGTACAGTATATCTCTAGCATCGCAGGAGACAATACCTTACCCTGTGTGGCAGCAAATCATTGCTACCTCAGCTCTGCCTGCTCAGCCCCTTGGTGTTCCACCCACTCATCTCCAGGCCATTCGTGCTCAGTCATGCACGCAGCCATCTCCAGATAGACACAGGCCTGCTAATTACCACCTCTGCTCTCACTTACCCTGCCATTTGGAGTATGATTCAATACTAAAATGGATCTCGGCAGCACAAGGAGCCTGTCTCACACTCCCTCTCATTTAATGTGGTGGTTCTTGATTCTAATCTACACTGAGGCACAGTCATGCAGCTGGTGTGGGGAGCAACACCGTCGTTGCAAACACCACTCACTAACTATTCACCATCTGCAGTGCTGTTGCATTAGGTCAATCTACAAGCTCTAAAAAGATGATGCAAAAAGGGTGTAGATTTTCATAGGCATTGAAGTGTCTTATGAATGCAACTTAGAACCATAGCATCATAGAATCATAGAATATCCCGAGTTGGAAGGGACCCACAAGGATCATTGAGTCCAACTCCTGGCTCCACACAGGTCTACCCAAAAGTCAGAATTCAGACCATGTGTCTGAGAGCATAGTCCAAACGCTTCTTAAACTCCGACAGGCTTGGTGCTGTGACTACGTCCCTGGGTAGCCTGTTCCAGTGCATGACCACCCTCTCGGTGAAGAACCTTTTCCTGATATCCAACCTGAACCTCCCTTGTCGCAGCTTGACACCATTCCCTCGGGTCCTATCGCTGGTCACCAGAGAGAAGAGCTCAGTGCCTGCCCCTCCGCTCCCCACAGGATGAAGCTGCAGGCCGCCATGAGGCCTCCCCTCAGCCTCCTCTTTTCCAGGCTGAACAAACCAAGTGACCTCAGCCGCTCCTTGTACGTCTTCCCCTCTAGGCCCTTCACCATCTTGGTAGCCCTTCTCTGGACACTCTCCAATAGTTTCACGTCCTTTTTGTACTGTGGTGCCCAGAACTGCACACAGTACTTGAGGTGAGGCCGCACCAGCGCAGAGCAGAGCGGGACAATCACTTCCCTCGACCGGCTAGCAATGTGGGCCTGATGCACCCCAGGGTACGGTTGGCCCTCCTGGCTGCCAGGGCACACTGCTGGCTCATATTCAGCTTGCTATCAACCAAAACCCCCAGATCCCTTTCTGCAGGGCTGCTCTCCAGCATCTTGTCCCCCAGTCTGTACGTGTAGCCAGGGTTGCCCCTTTCCAGGTGCAGGACGCGGCACTTGCTCTTGTTAAACTTCACGTGGTTGGTGATTGCCCAGCTCTCCAATCTGTCCAGATCTCTCTGCAAGGCCTTTCACAAGGTCAGCATGATGCATCCAGGACAAAGAAGACCAGGTCTCCTCCAACACCATTTTACCAATTTTGTTTGTGCCTGCTGGCTCAGGAGGAAGAAAGGATGCAGAATTTACCATCAGAGCTTTAAATAAAATCTCCTTCTTTCTTATATTCAGGCAGCTCTCTTCTTCCCCCTTTGCAGCCCATGGACAAAGCCCTCTTCTTTTGTCAGGGCTGAAAAGAATTTTCATAACTTGTTATCCTTTATTTTAGGTTGGAGTAAAGTTTTCATGCAGGACTGGCCATCCTGTCTCTGATGGGCAGCTGTAGCTCAGCACTGAGGATCTGTTTTCCGTTGTGCCTCTTTGGACCTTGAAATCGCTCCCTGCAATTCCTAATGCTTGTTGGTGACAAAGATAGTAACGTCCCAGATGTGCTAATAAATATTTGGATTTTTTTCAAAGTTACTCTTGGGTGTTTCTACTAATGTGGTCCTGGCTTTTTGCTTGGGTTTGTCTATACAGGGACAATCAGGAAAGTTGATTTAAATTAACTATGGGCAGGAGTCTAATGTGAGTGAGCTAAATTGCATTAAACCTCCCATTTCACAATTAAAGTGGCCTTAATATGACTTAGCCTTGGAAAAGAAGTAAACCAAATCAAATCAAAGCCACTTTAATTCTGACAGTTCCCACAAAGGGCTTTAATTAATGCAGTTTAACTAATCCACTTAAAAATTCAGATCAACTTTTCTGAGCAACTTCATGTAAACAAGCTCTTCCAACTGCTCTGCACTCAAATGATAGTTTTCGTTCATAAGGTAAATCTGCGCAAGCCTTACTCTGGTGGAAGTCCCACTGCAGAGGTTTGCACTTGGGTAGCTACATCAACTGAAAGAGTTGCATGAATATAAATGCAGACCAGCTTAACTCCTTGCAATGCCTACCAGCTCCCAGCAACTGTGCTTTCATAACATCATAAAAAAAAAAGAAAAGATTACCTCATCAATTCAAGGAAAAGGAAGACAAAATGATGATGTGCAATCACATTTCTCTCCTTTGGTTAGTGTAGAGGTCAGCTATGTTGGTAAGTAGCTGGCATAATCTGCATTGTGCCCTTGTACTGTATGCAGGCAGGCTGTGATCAGGCAGGGATCTATTTTAGGTGGAATGAGAACTACATTAGCACAAAATTCATTTGCTTGAATGGGCCTTAAAATGGTATAAATTAGGTCATAAGTGATATTACTTTTCTTTTTTTTTTTTTTTTTAATGTTTGCCAGTTCTGGTTGGAGTCACAGCAAAGGACATGGCTTACAAATGACAAAAATCACAGATAACATTATCCAGAAAAAAATAAAAACCTTAAAAAAAGGAAAAGAAAAAAGAAAAAAAAAGAAAACTATTTCAGCCAAATCAGACATTTAGTCAATTTGAGGTATATTTCATCAGTGTGCACATCAGTCTGGCCCATTAAATAGTACGCCCTTTAATTCCTTCTGCCTTTATGAACAATTCCCTTTGTAGCTCAAATGCTTGAAGAAGGTAGTGCAGCCTCTTTTTCAGCATGAATAGGGGTGTTTGACTTTCTCAGTTAGCTGAATGTCCTTCAGCAGGGGGTTCCCCGAGGCACACAGTGTTCCTTGGCTTGTTCCCCTCCTTCCCTGTGCCTCTACCCTGGCAGGGAGAGCCAGCTGAAGACTTTCCACCAGGTTTCCTCACTTTTCCCAAAGCTTGCCAGTCTGCCAGCTTGAAACATCATCCCTCCCTTTTTTTTTTTTTTTTTTGCTTTTGAGAAATAATCTGGCTATTCCAAAATGCCCTTCTCATAAAATAACTCAGGCAAAATGCTCTAGCAGCGCTGCACACAAATAAAATATTCCCAGTGAAAAAAAAAAAAAAAAAAACAAAGTGGCAGCATCACCTCTGCTGGAACAAAAGTTATGTCAAAGATGATATCAAAGCATGAAAATCTGCTTGCATAAAAAAGCCAAAAGCCTGAAGCCATCCCAACCACCTTCAAACAAGCCGGGAGTCTGCACATGCAGCGATGGATTAAGAGGCAGTGCAATTTCTAGCCAAATTCCTTCAGCTGCTGCCATCTTCACCCAGAATTGTTTTCAAACTGTGAAAAGTTTAACTTTAGGGGGACAGAAAGCCATCGCACAGTGTTGAAAATCCTGCTTGATTCAGAGACTAAGCTCCCATCAGGTAGAGTTTCCTTTAGGGCAGCAGAAGCAGATGTCCTGTCCCAGCCAGTGATGCAATCTGTAAGGGAACTGATTTCTGTGCAGATTTTGCAGTTGTGGGGCGCAGCTGGCTCTGGGGACGGGTAATAGGGTGCACAGCCCTCCAGCTCAACATCATTAGCTCAGGCACCACGCAGGCAGGAGGAGCCTGCAAGTCGCTTGCTCTGATGGAGCCTGTTATTTATTCACAGCAGCACCTGCCTCACAGAAGATGTTTTCCAAGCCCTTAAAGGCAAGACAGCCTCCCTGTGCAACCTTCCTCCTGGAGGCTCTGCCCTCACAAAAGGAGACCCAGAGGACTAGGGATGAAGTGGGGACCAGCTTGTAACATGTTCCTGAGCTTAGCGGACAGCTTGGACAGAATAAATGAATTCTGCTACTTGTGTTTTTGCCGTTGAATATTTGCATTCTGTCATTTTCTCCTTGGATTGTCAATGCAGGGGAATAATTGGTGGGAAAGTCCAGGGGATCCTGATCACGTACAGGTGATCAGCTGTTTTGTGTGTAGAGCACAGGGCCTTTGCAGAAATCCTTTAGGAATTGGGGCAAAAAGCATCTTGTGCTGCCCCACAATGAAGAAAACATAGCGTGTCGGCTCCTTGCACTGTGTCTCTCTTCCCAATAGGACTATGAGGTAGGACCTCTTCACAAACACTAATACTGACGGAGGGGAGATAACTACTCATGGCATTTATAGGAGAAGACAGCTTTCCCCACTCCTGCCCATCTGGTGTCCCCACAAAATCTTGTTCTTCACCCACGAAGGCAGCTCGGGGTGTTTCACTATGAAAACCCAGTGTTTTCGGTTCTGAAAAATGGGAATGAAAAAGCTCAAAATGATGTTTCTGCACATTTGATTTTTTTTTTTTTGGTGCTACTGGATGGAGAAAAAGTATTTGTCATTGATGTTGCATATGATTAATGTCGATGCATCATTTCCTTGGGGATATAGATGCTTCCATTACTATGCCATTCAGTTTTTCAGTCCCCTCCTATAGTCCTCTGCACCTTCACAAACCTGGCTGGCTGCTTCTCTTATGTTTTCTAAGCACACATAGACCAAGTAACTCCAGTACTTCTGAAATGGGTACTCAGTGTGATTTTTCACAGTTTAACTTCTAGCCTGAAGGACTCTTTCTTTGCATTTGTTATTGGTTTCCCCCTCCCTGTTGTACTTGGCTAGTTTTGGTACCTCTCCCAGTTTATCTGTGCTGAGAGCTGCACTTTCCTTTTTATCAGTTAATTTATCTCTGTGTAAATACATTCATTATAGTCTGATTTCCTCTTATTTCTTTATGTTGCTCATCTGTTTATAGCATCTTTGCAACTTGCTATGTCTGCAGTATCTAGCTACTACTATTCTTACAATACCTGAGATCCTATGAAAAATTTTTGGTCTTTGTAATCTAGGGTTTTGCTTAGATCTGCCAACATTTTGCAATAGGTTTTCTTTAAAAAAAAAAAAAAAAGAATAATAATCAAGCTGATAGGTATAATGTTAATTTTGACCAATGTCCTATAAAGAAATGTGGATTTTTACGTGAGTGAATAACGGAAATGGTATGCCTGATAATCACACTGCTGGTATCCCATCTCCTATTTGGCATTACTAGTCAGCAAGTGAAGCCAGGCTGTTGAGGAGTGCATCACAATAGTGGAAAGCCTAATTTTGAATTTCAGACTCTGAAGTATAAATTCTATTTACTATTATTTCTGGCATCTTAATATGTGGTTTACAAATATACAAGCTATTGCCAGCTATGCATAAAAACTAGACTTCCACATAATCCATATGAATAGTTGGCTGAATGGTGGTACTTGGATTTTTTTGTATATATTTGTTATTTCCCATATAAAAAAGAAATGTTCCAACAGTACAATCATAGACAGCGTCAAATAGTTCCGTCATGAATAAAGCGAATATGAGGAGTTTCCAAACAGCCTTGAATTTGGAATTTTCTATAGACTTATTTAGCTATTCTTTTAAAAAGCAATAATAAGTTGAATGTGCACATATGCATGTGAAAGCACAATTTATGAACATAGTCACAGTTATTAAAAATATATTCAGTGAATAATCCTCATGGACTCCTAAAAAAACCTCCTTATGGATGCCTGTGGAAAGAAAAAAAAAGAGCAATTGAATAAAAATTTGGGAAGTCCTGGAGGAAACCATGTTTGTACAACCAGAAATTGTTACTGTATGGTTCCAGTGCTTAGGTACTGTGGCAAAAAATCTTGACAGTGTCATTACATTGATCTAATTAGGGCAGTGTAACTTTTTTGTCAACCTAATGTAAGCTATTTTTTTTTTCTACGTGTTCAAAAACATTCATTTAGATTTAAATGGTTGTTTTATTCAACTTGAAAAAATCATTTTGTTTGTTTAAAAAAAAAAANATCCAGAGAAGCAAGAAGGTAGAAGAAGAAGGTGGGGGTGATCTGAGACACCTGCCTTCAGATCTCTTCTCGATCACAGAAATTTAAAAGGAGCCCAAAGCGTGGGTTATGAAGGCAATGGTGGAAGTCAATCCACTTTGGTAAGTGGCCTTGTCACCAGGTGAAAGTTGTCCTCTTTGCTTCCTTTCAGTGAGTGCTGCTGTCACAAGCTGAGATGCAGAGATCCAGAAGAGCCTGGATTTTGGCATAGAGTCCTCTGGGAACAGGAAACCGTGGACACTGAGCCATGCTGTGGCTGCAGAAGGGAGGGCAACCAAGGGAAGGGAGTGAGTGTAAACGCTGCTGCAGCAGCTCCCGTTTATTTTGCATGGACCAGTGTGGGGAGAGTCAAAATGCTTGGGAAATCTGAAATAAAATGTCGCTACTCCAAGTGAAACCAGCTAGGCTTTCAGCTTGTTCTGACTCACTGAATTCAATGCAAATTTCTAAATGCTTTTGCATTAAATTGTCTCTAAAACCACATGTCCAGCTGCAAACATAATAGGTCTTTTCCACTCCTGGTCTCCCTCACTCCGTTATGGGGTAATGTTTTGCTGTTTCCACATTCTAGGTCTTGCACTGACTGGTATTTTTTTCAGCAACCTTTAAAGAAAAAGAAGATCAAGATGGAGCCCTGTGGAGACAGCCACTCTGATCCATCGCCAAGGCAGGGCTCTTTGTGTGTAGCCTCGCCAAGCTGCCATTTTCTTGTGAGCCTCGACCGGATCCCATCCTTCCCTAGGGGGTGCGATGGTGCAAACACAAAAGCTTGGATGCTGCTCTGGCTTGTGACTAATGCACAAGCAGGTGGGAGAGAAAGGATAATATTTCCTTCCAGTTCTCCAAGCCACGGGGCAGCTGGGAGCCAGGAAGCCATGGCATGCTGGAGCTCAATGGCCCAACACCTGGGGGCTGGCAGCTGTTCCGTGGGCAGCATCTGCTGTGCTTCAGGGAAGGGGTGGGAGAGTCAGCACTGACCACCTGGAAGGGCTGTGCTTATTTCTTCTTCCCCTGTTCCTCTTCCAGCACTGTCCCCATGTCCCTTGGCTCTGGCCACTCTAAAAGAAGAGCCCCTTGTCCTCCTGGTGGGTAAGCGTCTCTTCCCACATCTGTTCGCGTGGGACAGCAGACGATGCGCTGGAGCTGCTCTGTGCCTCAAGTTGGGTCTCTGCAGCCCAGCGGGGGGGTGTTAAATCCTGCGAGGAGCTTTGTTTTTGTTTCCCTCCAGTTCCCTCAGACCTGGAGAACTCTGAATAATGAACGCAGCGTTTACAGGCTGGCTGAATTAAGCAGCGTTCAGCTTAATTAGGAGGCTGGTTATTCAGGGAGGAAATCAACACCTGCATTAGGTATGCAGTCCAATGTGCAGTGTGGGAGAAGGTAGGCAAAGACCTGCCTGCAGACAGCAAACCAAGTGCAGGTGTCCACATGCCCCCTTTGGACAACCAAACATGCCCACAGCCCCTGTGCTTGCACAGATCTCTAAAGTGGCTTTTTACAGCATCGTTCCTCAGCATTCAATAGCCTCCTGCTTGGTACCAGGTTAAGATTTATTATTCATATTACAATATCACTTAAGCATCCTGCACTGGCTGAGCTGAGAGTTACCTGGACCATAAAGATGATCCTAAAGTAAACTTAAAAGTTTAGGCTGAGTGTATCCCTCATTAGAAAACAAGGCTGTGGTAGTTTACTATCTTCTGGCTGAGCAATTGTGACCTCAGAGGCATTTCAGGTTGACAGGAACAGGAAATTTCCATTTCCTACATAAGCCTGGATGAAAGCAAACCCCCAAAGCCTACTGCCAAACATCTAAATTTTCCCATCTTTGTGGCAGTAGAATAGAAGGACACCTGGGTTTCATTTGCTGGTGTCCGAATGTGTGATAAGGCCTTAGGTAAGTTATTTCTTACTATCCCTAAAAGTAGATTTCAGATAACGATGGAATTTGTAGGGTATTTAAGTAGCTACAGACAAATGGAAACCTTGTGCGGAAATCTCAGGTGTATGCTTTCGGGGAGGCAGAGACCCAACTTCTCTCTGTGCAGCGTCAGTAAAACGGGATCCTGAAGGAGGACTAAATACTGGAGTATTTGCAATGAGGGTGCCTGTTCACAGCCTTCAGCTCTCCTGTTTCCTCCAAGGATTTGACTGTTTTTCTAAACATTGCAAGTTTTCTTTTTTACTCCTGAAGGTCTTGTGCCTTTTGATTTTCATTAATAGTTTTGTATTAGCTTTCAGTTTTCTGCCAATCTGTTGTTTTTAGCCTTGGAGGGCAGTTTTTGGTCCCTGGCACACACTTAAATTTTCTAAGACACTGAAGAATTTAAAGCTTGCAAGGGCAACCCTGTTGACACCAGTAGAAATAGTCAAGTGCCCAAGTAAGGCATAAATTTAAAAGCCTTGTTGAATAGGTTTAATTCTGGAATAATGCTACAGAAATAGGTCAAGTTGTCCAGATTTACACTGGGTGTTGGGAAGCAAAATCAGGACTTAATTTACTTTGCTGGAAGCATCTCTAACACCTTAATAGATAGGTGCACTGTTGTATAAATGCAGTTAATGAGGATGATTTGAGACTTCCTATATACTGTACTTTTGAAGGCTTACTGTAAGATATTGCAGTTGTAGCAGAAATTGCAGAAAGCACCATGTCCCCATGGTACATTATGTGCAGCACTTCCCAGTGGCAGTAAATGTTCTGGCTTAATCAAAAAGATCACATTTCTTTCTATTACTACCTGCCTGGAGAAGCTAGAATAACTTTTGGCCAAGGAATACATTAGTTTAAATCTTAAATTTCAAAGCTAAATTACACAAAGACTTGCAGATGTGATTCATATGTCCCCCATTACTTCCAATCTCTTTCTTTTTCTCCTGCTAACTTAAATTTGTGTGAGAACCATAGTGTTGCTGGCAGCGACTGAGCTCGGCACGAGCAGGCACAGCGTGCCGGCATCTCCCACTTCTGCTCCCCGGCCCCAGCCCAGCCACCTCGGCTGCCTCCTCCCGTTGGAGGTCGTTTGGCTGCACTGCTCCTAGAGAATCGTTTGTTCGGCTGGAGTCACTCTCCTACCTCTTGCAAATTATCCTCGAAGAGCTTTAGTTTTTCAATCTCTATGCCCTGCCTCGCTGTTTGCAATGTTCTTGAGGTGCTTTCTGTGGGTGTTGGTTGGCCTTCGGGCTCTTCCCAACCCAATTGTTGTAGCAGCATCTTTTGGCAGTTTTGTCTCTGCCCACTGTGGTGTGTGAGCATCCCCGATTTGGTGAAGTGAGGATAACGCTGGTCACCCACCCACCACACACACCTGTCATGAAGATTTATGAAGTGATATTTGCAAAGTGTAAAACATTATTTATGCCAGGTGCTGTGATCTATCAGTAACAAATGGGATAAACATTAGGTGGTTAAATATTTAAAGCACAGTCTTCGGAACTGGGACATCTCTGGCCTTTCCCAGCTCTGCTAATGGCTTCCTGCCTGTCCCTGGATGAGACATTTCCCTGTTCCTGCCACTCCTCTCCCCCAGCTCTTATATAATACATCTATTTTGTGAACGTTGTGATGAGCACTGCTCTGATTAGGTGCTGGCTGAAAGGCTGGCACCAGTGTCTTCAACACTCATAAGATCCTCAATACTTTGGACAGAAGATTTCAGCCCAGCCTGAATCCAGAGACGAAAAGAAAGAGCAGCTCTTCCACCATCCACCTCCAGCTTTATTTCAACTCTAAACTTTCCTAGTACTCTCTGTTCCCAACATTACATCAGCTGTGTAGCTCAAGGTGCCAGGGCTGTTTCAGGGGTCACTGTGTCACAGCTCTAGGAAACATTTGGCTGAAGGTAGCTATATGATGTGCAATGGCCTGAGACAGAGGGGGTGGCTGAGGACAGATTATTTAAGCATCCCTTCTGCTCTTAAACTCTGATTTGGTGAATACAAAACAAATATGTATTCCTGTAGCTTTGACAATAAGCCTTTCCACCTTTAAAGAGAAACGTTTTGTCATTTTTTCATCCTGGTTGGTGCATCTCCCCTAACTCCAGAGCTCAGCTGTACAGGTATATGATGGGGTACCTGTCCCTTCTGCATCATATTGAAATACTGATAGAAAAGAGTTGCTGCAGATAAACCCCCCAACAGTTTCTCCAACAGAATAGTGGACATGGATCCAGCCAAACTGAGGGATTAGCCCCAACTCCAACTATGAGAGATCATTAGCTGGCTCCCATGGTTTATATGACGCCCAGCTGTAAATCTTGAGAACTGATCCATCTTTAGCAGAACCTTCTTTTTCCCCATGTAAAACGTCCTCATTCAGTCATTTACTTATGCAAGTACATCCCTTGCCCTGGAAGTACATCTTAGTCTGCTGTCCACTTACCTGACCATGATCCAGTGGAATACTCAGCACAGTCATCTCTTATAAATCCCATCCAGGGCACTTTCATGGCAATATTACTTGACGGTTCACAGCACAGAGCACACTTTGTCCCTGGATTCTTGGTACCAGCTTCTGACTCAACTGCAATGTGCATATTTGGAGATGGAGGATTTTTTCTGCAGTACTTAATGTTCGGAGAGAGTTTAATCAAGAAACATGAGTAATTGGCATTAACATTCACTTCTGAGCAAGAGAACAGCTTTGATAGCATCTATACTCATTAGACTTTTCACTCCAAACACTGTTCATTACAGTGAGCACTCTTTGTATTGGCTTATGCTCAGTAAATACAGCACAGATTCTGCTCGGCACAGAAGTATGACTTGAACAAACACTCTGTGGTTACACAAAAGTAAAAAGTTTTAGATGTCAAAATGAAACAAATGGAGCACTGCAGGTGCTTTGAGAACATTTCTAAGCACTCTGCAACACAACAGAAAAACCTGCAAAGACAGGACACAAGATTTATTTACTGGCTGCCTAATTGTAATGAGTAGGATTGATCTTGTTCACATACCGAAACAAATCCTTGGGAAATCTGGTGGTAGCAGCTGCAACTCGAGAGGCCAGAGGAAAGTTTGCTGAGGTGCACTAATGGAGCCAGAACCACCTTACACAGTGCTGGAGCATGAACCACGCCAGCAGCAAGATGGGAGGGAGGTAGACAGGTCTTGGTTCTTCGCTCTTCTGCATGCTTACATTAAAGTCCTCAACAAATGGGTATCAGTCCCCGAAGTGACAGTATCAGCGTGTCCGCAGCACGCTCCCTGTCCTCCTACAGCCCATATTAGTGCAGGCAGAGGACATTTAAGCTCCTTACAGTCTCTGTTTACTTTTTTAATGCATCCTCACTACAGATGTATGAAGAAGTGCTTCTTCTGTTCACTGTGGAAAAGAAGCACACAGAGTAATGCTGATTTTCAGCTAGCTTATAAAATAATAAGAAGAATATTGTGTTACTGTAACATCTAAAATGGCCTGAGGGTGGAAGATAGGAAGTGTGTTCAGTGTCAATTCACCCCTTCTCTCCATGATTAAATTTGCACCCAAATCAAGTAGTTCAAAGTCTCAATTTGTTTAATGAGTTGACTTGACACATAGATCATTTTCTCTTTTAGCAATTACCCTGAAAATGGAGACGGCAGGAGCCTTGATTTTCATATCTATCAATACAAACAGACTGGGGAGCTTGTTCTACTGTGTTATCATACTTAACAATTTCACAATTTTAAAGCATTTCTCAGGTATCGTGCCTCCTATTAAGTCCAGTAATGCTACGGATGCTCACGTTGAGTGAGGTACAAAAATGTCAATCGCTTTATGCCAGCATTTGAGGATAACGTGTTAATGCAAGAACTCTTGGTTCCCAGTTGCCTGCTGTGACCATCTGACCCAAGTTTTGACTCATTGCCGCACCCTGTAGGGTGCTCTGCAGTAGCCAAACCGTTTCAAAAAGCTTCAGCTTCTTCACTTGGTCCATGGCTTTCTGGGTATGGTATAGCCAAGAGACAGAAAATCCTAGGGACAACTGCTCATTTAGGAGCCACCATTTGATAAATGCTGCCCTAGGAGCACCTTTCTAATGACTGTCATATGCCAATATCGTGCGAAATTTGCCTGGTCAGGCTCTTTGTCCTGCACATAGCAATGCAGCCCAAGAAAGAGTGCTCTGCCTGGTGTTGGCCAAATCTGCTCTCACTGAATGGGAATTTCATCATGATCAAGAACATAGCACCTGAGTGCCCTGGACCAAACAGTTTCCCAGCCACCTCTCCTCAGATATAAAGTTTTTGCTCTTTTCTACCTTACATTTTTCAAATCTGTAGCCCAGGATAAAGTCTCAGGTGGAATCAAACCATCTTTCTCCTTTGTTGGGCTCCAGGCTGATCTGGGAGGATGGCTCAGAATCGTGAGTGCATGAAGGCCCTCACCCTTCTACTGATAGGTGAAAGTGCTGCCATGTCTCACTTGTGACTCTTATTCCCTGTCCCCAGATCTTTCCCATCCTGGCAGCTGCCACAAGGCTTTTGTGGGAAACACTTGCAGTAAGTCCATGCCAGAGCAGACCATACTGATGTCATTTTCCTATTGCCTGGCAGCAGCAGCAGCAGCGAAGGGGCTATTGCCCACAGGAGAGACACTTACCAGGTGTTGGTGGCCACAGTACCCTTTCCCTCCTTGCTGCAAACATCCATTTTCTTCTTAAAAAGTAGTACCAGTACCAGTACCTGTGTAGTAACAGTACTATACTGTCACTACTATTATGGCTGCTGCACAATAACAGCAACAAAACATGGGTTGGTCCAACCACATAACTTGCATTTCCCATTGTCTCTTTCCTGCTTTTTCCTTATTACTTTTAAGGTTCACTCTCTTCTTGGAGATCCAGCAGGATATTATGCTGGAGTAACAGCTCCCTCTCAAAAGCATACACCACTTCCTTGCTGTTAGAAGACTGGAGCATGAATGTGACCAGTTACCAGAGTGTGGCCAATGTGCTGTGAATCCCTGCGTAAACATAAGTTGGGGAAACTGGCTTGTGGGACTGGACCCAAAGACTGTATCTGTGAGGGCAGAATCAAGGGAAAGGACAAAGACAAGAGCATTAGTATGGGAAGGAAAGACCAATACAAGGCCTTAAGAACAGAATTAGAGATCTGGATACGATGAAAAGGGTTAGGGACTGTCTATAAATAGACGTGTAGTTGGAAGTGTAATGGATAAGGAGTTTTAGCTGCAGTGGTGTGAATTCTAAGAAGAGGAGGAAAATAAGTGGCAGAGAGTTTGCACCAATATGGTTAGCCAGAAGGGACCTCAGCTCAGCATTTCAGACCTCAGAAGTTCATTGGAACAAGGTGGGATGCTCACACAAACAGGCTTTCTTAGGGATTCTCGATTCTTCCTGGGCGGAAATAGCATAGAAAGACCTTTGCACACGAGATTTTTGTCACTGATAGCTTCACTCCTATCTGGAAATGGAAGGCAAAACAAAAAGAAATATTTATTTTCCTTCAGCAGCCCTCAACCATTGAAATATTGAGTGAGAATTCAGCCTTTGAGTTTGCTTTAATCAATGCTGGTCTGGTCAAAATTGACACTTATAGACAAAGATGCATGTATGCTGGAAGAGAAAACAAGGCCAGCAAAAATAAACAATATTGATGATGGTCACATAGCAAAAAGTGGATTTTATTTCTGTTACCCTCATATATTTTATACCTCCTAGATCAAAGTTCACAGTAGTAGTCAGAGCTAAGTTTGTAGAGCTTAGTTCACAGTAAGGAGCTTGGATAAATGACCTGATTTGTCAGAAGTTAGAGCATTGACTTCCCATGAAAGCAATGGAAATATCAAGTACTGAGTGCCTTCCAAACCAAAATTTTAATTAGTCTTTAACTTCTTCTGATCACAGTGTCTTTGACATGTCTTCTGACATCTCTTCAGTGTTTCAGCTTGGTTTACTAGTAGAGGAATGGTAAATGATCCCAAGAATGTTCCAAGTGTTTTGTCACTGGATCTACAACAAACGTAGCCAAAAAACATGTAGAATTTTCTTCTTCTATGCTGACAGGAACAAACTTAAGAAAAAAAGAATTCTTCTGTTTACTCACGGAGCTCGTTCTAAACAGAAAAACAGTGAAGGTGGAATAGTTGAAACTAAGTATGATACAGCATGTCTTTCCAAGACTAAACACTGGCTCATACTGGGAAAATTAGTCTTCAAGATTATGTGAAATCATACTGTCTTCTGACACCTTCTCTGAGTGTATCAATGGTAGATATTTAACTCCGGGCATTCAACTCTGAAAAAGTCAGAATAGTCTTTTTATGTTGATTAGTTCCATTTTGGCTAAAAGAACCTAATTCACAAAGAGAGAGATGGAGAAATATTGCATACCAGCATGATAACCTTGTGTGACAGCACAGTCATGATAAATACACTATACATCTAGAAGTTCAGTCTGATACATAGTCTGGACCAAAGAGTGCTCTCGTAACGTAATGATCTATGGTATTGCCCAGCCAACTGGAGTGGCATTAAAATGAATTATACCAGACCCCTGGTTGGGAAATTGTCTAGTCCATTATTTTTTAAGTACAGATTTCTTAAAGGGCAGAAGGAACCTTGGAGAGAGAGAATGAATTGGAAACAAACTGTAACAGTGACATTCTGCCCTCTTTCCTCTTCTCCCCATTTTTTGGAAATTAGGGCATTATTTCCTCTAGCCTGTCAAGGACCATTAGGGTTTGAAGAAGGTTTTTCAGTCTTTTGCCTTTGTTCTGACTTGTAGAAAGGGAAGAAAATGCTTGTTTAGAGAAAGACTTCCATACCTGCACAGCTATCTTTGTGCTTACTTTTTCTTGTTATACATCTTTTTGTCGTTTTTCTGATGCAGTTTCATAAAGTGAACACAAGAGATGGACCAATGGGTTGGCCTGGTTAAATCCTTAGTATTTTACCTGTCTTGATGTTCTTGTTCACCCAGCTGACTCCTGAGTGAGAAGGTCTCCAGGTTGTCCAATCCATTCTCAGGTTACTAGGTTTTTGTTTTGTTTTGTTTTGTTTTATTGAGGACCCATGCTTATTTTAAATATCCTAGTGATTTTGTTGCACATTTCCAATTGGGAAAGTGTCACAGTTTTGGTATTTCTACTGTAGCAAGAAAACTTTTGAGCACCATCATAAATATGCAACTTGTGTTCTTTCGTAATAGCTAGAGCTTTCATGACATCAAGTAGGACGATCCCCAAAAAGACATACTGATATTGGCTTATCTGAGATATTCAGTATGACAACGCAATTTTGATCCATTGCTGAATATGCAGCTCTGTAAACCCTGATCTTTCCCACTCAGGGCACACATACAGGTACTAAGTGGTATTGTGTGAGTTCAGCAATTCACAGTATTATTTGGTTGCCATTTGCCTCCTCATTTCCCCCTTTTTCCCATTTGGCAAATGAGCTCTTACAGGCAGTAACTTTGCATGTTGATTTCTCTGGCCTTCTAGAAAGTGAGTGATTCAGTATGATACCCTGATAGACCAGGTGCCAGGTGTGGGTGAATCACTCTCAATCTTGGATGTGCTAAACTCTTGAGGAGCTAATTGAGTCTAAAGGTGGAGGAGAGTCGCCTATGTTTCATCTGGATTCACACACAGTTGGCTTTGGATGTGCTAATCAGGAAAGTGCTCAGGTCACTGAGCCAAACCAAAATCAAAACCAAAAAAATGGTTTTGATTTTGTGTGAAGTCCTAATTTTGAACTGTGATGCCTAAGTCACCTGCAGAAATAAGACTTTACATGATCATAGGTTGGTTGCTTATTGCCATAGATGCTAAAAACATTGCTAAACATCGCTAAAAACTGCAAATATTCTTTTCTGGTAGCTGATATTGCTGTCTGCACCACTGGATCTTTCTTCCATGGTTTTATGTAAACTTTTCAGTGTGCAATCCCTATGGAGTGATGATCGATTTATGTAATTTAATAATTGCAAATAATTACATACTTTGGAGTTTTCTGGTGTCATGAGCAGCTGCTGATGAATCTACAAGCATAGAGTCTCTATCCATGCCCTCCCAAGGCTCTCTTGGATCTGCTCAGTGATGTTAAGCACTTAAACAGCAGGGACTTTCTGGGAACAGTCCAGCTTGCTCTGGTATTAGGAGCCATTTAGCAAATGGTGATAACTAATTTAATTAAGATCAGATGCTAATGCCATTTGTGAAGATGATACCGTATGGACACAGGCCGACAGTTCTTTGGCTCTGAAGAAACTGTCCCTGATTTTTGGAGTGCCATGACATACATGCACTAACACACTGACAGCAGTGCACAATAAATGGCTCGAGTATTCAGTTTTTTGTTATTAACCAAAGTGTTTTATCTTCTTAGCTGTCAGATGTCATCGAGACCAGCAGTTTTATCATTCTTGAAAGGATTCATTCCCCAAATGACTGAAGCAAAATGATCAATGTTCTGAAATTCTTGTCACTTACTGTGTAATTCCAGTTTGGATCTAATTTACATGCTTTGGGTACTCAAAAGATCAGTCTACGCCGATAGTATAGTATCTACTTTTTTTTGTGAGTCAATAAGGGGGTTCTAACTAATTGTCAGTGCTTTTCTGCTATCGAGGATTATACCAACATGTTCTACAGAGCCTGACTTCTATCTTCTGTCAGTTTGTTAAAAAAAAAAGTCTTCATTCAATAAATTACAGGCCAAGATAATCCCGTTTGTACAACTCGCACGAATTTTAGCAGAAGCATGGAGCTCACTGCCACGGAATAATATGGATACTAAAAGTTTCCATGGTTTTTAGAAGACATTAGACAAATTCATGGGACCTATTGTAATATCTTCTCGCTGTCTAGCTATGGTGTTGACGACAAAGACCTAATATAGATAATTGTCCTTATTTTTGTCAATCATGACTGAAGGCAGTTTGGATCATGGACAAGATTCAAAGTATGCACATGCCTGTACTTCTGCCTTTTCCACCCATCAGGACTTCTGTGGAAGTGACAGCTGAAATGGTAGCTGTTGAGATTACTGGCAATGACTCATGTTTTTACCACTATCAAAATTGACTGTTATGCCTGATGATTTATAGACAGAAGGAACAGAAATACCGCTAACATCTCTAGGTAGACTGCTGATGTTCCCTATCAGCGATGGGTGCTGCAAGGACAACAGGATCAGGCTTAACAATAGCCATACTATTTTGCTCACATTTTTTTCTCTGGTCAGGTTCATCCTTGGAGTCCTGTTGGTAGCTGTTGTTTATCCCCTTATATTTTGCTTGTAGACTTAGCACCTAGCAGTTACACTTAGCACACAGCTGGATGATGATTTTGCGTTTGACAGTTGAAGGCTCTTCGACATTTGCGGATATTATTGTCAGTGCTGGTCCTGATAAGCAGCCTTTTATAAATAACTGACAGCTTGCACATCTAGGCACATCTTTAGTTGTGATATTAAGCGTTTAGCAAGATTTGTGGATTCATAGAATCTGACAGGGATGGCAATGTAAGCATTTTTGCTGGGGTCCTGTTATATATGAATATCTAGGAAAAATACGCATTTTTCATTTTCTATTCTCTGCATGACTGCTTACAGGTAACTCCAGAGTGAGAAAAGGGGTATAGTTATAAATTTTGCCTTGTCTCTGCATCAGAAAGCTTTAAAATATTCTTGTTGACATGCTGTACATTTGAAATCCCATGAAGTCTTGTCTTCTTCGTTTGTAATGAAGGAAGAACTAACAGAATCTTGACGTGGTACCGAAATAGATCTGAGTACCTGGAAATAGATTTTTAACTAAGTTTTAATTTTTTCTTATTTTGTTAGCAGATTGACTGTATAGCTATTGTGTGATTGAGCCAATACCCCATTATATTAGATTTGTAAATACCCCACTCTGGTCCTCCAAGGAGGTTTCCAACATAGTTGTGAGAGACAGATTCACAAGTTCTACTTCCACAACAAGGTTTTTCCTATCTTTTCCTCATCAAAGAGCAAGACAAAGAGAACAAAAATACTTTTCACCTACCTGTTTCTCAAACACGTCCCCCCTCCCCGCCCCCCATTTCTGTTAACACAGAAGGATAGATCCTTCTAGAGGTGCAGATGTTGAAACCATACGCAATACTTCTCTGTACAGATGCCTTCTCATTTGTTACAGATATATGCAGATATCAGCCGTAGCCTCTACCTCTCGTGGACTCCCCAGTATTTTGTTGCTTAGATCCTTCAGCTTTCTGCAATGTGTGACTTGCTACTGAAGGACTGTTGAGGGCTAGGGACATGTGGCTCTAGCTCCAGCACTGAGACTCTGCAAAATGGGTTTTACACTCAGAAAAGGAACCCTTTTCTCATTCTCTCCACATTTAAATATTCAATGTAAAAAGCTTTCCTATTATAAAAAGAAGTATGGAAGCATAATCAAGCTCTAAGAAACAGGGAAGCTTAGATAACCACCATCAATGAGCAGCCACCCATCTGCATTTATAGAATGTGTAAATATCATGACAGCACAATATGGCTGAAAAAGATTGAGGAGAAACACAGGCAATACAGAATCACATAGGATTAGGAGTCTACATAAGACATTCCTTCAAATTGCACACACCATTTCTAGAATTATTCACCTTATTCCACTCTGAGTTTCCAGGGTCACCAATTTTAAGAGTATCAGATTTAGCAGCAGAGCACAATGTTTTTTTTTTTTCTTTCTTTCTTTGTTTTTCTTACCAAGCAACCCTCAAGGATTTTTAAGAAACAAAAACAGTGTTTAACAGCCCCAATCAGAGAGCAAAACTCTCACTGAGTGGCAAGTTGTTCAAATCAATAACAAGAGAATGAAACCCTGCCACAAGCAGCAGGGAGACAACAGGTAAGTATTAAAGAACAGAGGGCAGGAATACATGATGCAAAAATGGCAATGGGATGTTCTAATTTTTAAAATAAATCTGGGATTAAGTCTTTTCAGGTGAACAGCACTACACCAGTAAAGCAAAACAAAGAATTGCAGTGCTTAGTCCTGGAAGGTGAGAGACGAGATGCATAAAGCAAATCCCTAATGTTCACAGCAAGAAGAAAATGGCAGTAAATTTCTAGCTATGAGCCTAGGATGCTGCTGTCAAAAACTCTGATGACATTTGATGCAGTAAATGAGACTGGAAGGTAAATTCAGAGTCAACATTTGCCCTGGGGCTTCTGACAACTGTATGTAAACTGAAGGCCATCAGGAACCTCTGCCAGTGGAAGGACATGTCTTAGGACATTTTGAAATTGAATTATCATTGGATAAATTGAGCTGTAAGAAATTAGCGTTCATATGTGCAGTCCTTTGAACTGATAGAGCAGATACCTGGTAAGGAGGGAGGACCGAGAATCTGCAGGCGTGTTTCTGGGCAGTCCTCAGTCTTTGAGAACTGGGACCTATGGTTTTCCTTACAAAGCTGAAGAGCTTAGCAATAGAAAGCTAAACATGATCTAGTGAACACAGAGAGATCTGAATAGGCAAGAAGATTTCTGAGTACAAGCCACTGAAAGGAACTGCCACAACTGGCCCATAGACTGTCTGTGTTAGATGTCATCAGACTGATTAGGAGGGTAGTGTGCGTTTGTGTGTGTGTGTCCCCAAAATACACACACTAATGGTGAAATTGAGGCAACTGCTTCAACTGAAGTAGAGTTTTCTATCCCCAAAGAGCAAAAGTGATTTCCCCAGTGAGGACTAAATAGGAGATACCCAGTAGAGTTTATAGAAGGTAAGAAGATCAAGTATGTGGTGGATGCAGTGATGCCTGGATAAAGGAAATAATGTTTCTAATTTGGAGAAGACAAATATTTGTTCCTTCTCCAAAACTGAGTTTCTGTAAGAGCTGTGATTTAGAACAACCAGCAACTGTGCCACTTCTCTTGTGGATGCTCAAAGTTCTCTGGACTCCTAACTATCCCAGCTATGTTTCTGGTTCCTAAAATGCATATCTGGTATTTGTTTTTACAAGTCTTTCAAATATTGTTTCAGAGCTTTGTTAAACTGGGATTTATTGGTAATTCAACATAAGGAAACTTTCAAAGCTGACTTATTTTTCTGAGCACTTTTTTATGGGTAACAGACTGCAGAGCCAATTATCATTGCTTTTGTGTCTCTGTCTGGACCTGAGCCAGAAATTCAGAATCAGATTTTGATCCTGTATATATATATACATATCGATATATATGCATATTGCATTTACGCTTATACCATGTGAAGACCTTTTCCTCTACCTGGTGACTGTTGTATTTAAAGACATGGTTTTGGAACTGAATGGAAAAAAAGATGACCTCTATTTCGCTGTTTGCTCTTCATTCAGAAGAACACAACTGATTTCACTAGGAGTTGCCTCTGATTAAAACTAGCGAGTGTAATAGAACATCCTTTACAAGTAGGGATATAGAAGAGCAAGCTAAAATTACCCAAATACATTTACTCTTCAAGCTAGGATTTAAAAGTCATGAAAGCCTTATTTATGTAATTTTTATTTCCCTTTAACCCCTTGGCAAGAGCTGGTAGGACTCCTGCCATAAGTACTAACGAATTTTGCATTGAATTCTGACTCTTGGCATTTAGAGCTTAATAAAATCTTCTTTTCCTTTATCTGGAAGATTCCTTTTCTGCTAATTGGTGTCAACATCAATCAAGATCAGAGATGCAACAACACTAGTTTAAAGGCCTTTTGTTCATCTGCTTTATACCCCAAGTAATATGGAGCTGTAGGGAGCTCACACATAAAAGTGGCAATAAATGTCCTTTCACTTTAAAATGCACAAAAATCTTGGAAACTTAGAAAAATTGTGTTGTTGCAACAAATTAAAAGACACTTCTGGAGATCTGTTAGTTACACAAGTGGCACTGTGAGGCTGTGTTAAATATTTTGTGTAGCTCTAGAAGAGCTTCCTTCAGGCCTTTAATGCAGTGAGTGACACCAGGGAGCTCTTTAGAGGAAGCTCCCCTGGAAGAAGAGGGCTGGGTGACAACTCCATGAACATGCACATCTAGTACCATTTGTGATTGGCATGTTCAGGGCAATTTACATTGCATGTGCAGATCTGACAGGCCATTAATACCTGTGCTTGATTGAGGGCAATGACAGAAGTCGGAAGTATGGTTCTAGATGCCATTGACGGACAGCATCTTGATTCCATACAAGATGACCTCCCCTTGCTTCTGTGCAAATCTGAAGACCTTGGGTCCTACTAAATTAGCAGTTTGCCTTGGCCAGAAGCAAGATCCAGGCAACCAGCAGCTCCAGGTGAGGCCCTTCAAAGGCTGTTTCTTGCTGCACTGAGTACCTTACCTTTTGGTGAGGCCGTGGATCCCGAGCCAGCTAGCTTCCCCCATCTCTGCAGGAACTCAGAGAAGGGAACAGCAGCCCATCAAAACCAGTTGTAGCATTGCAACAACTGTTCCTGCTGTGGTGTTGTAGGCTTTCAGAATAGTGATTTTTGTCTAGATGAGCCATGAACTGATGGTTTCAAAGATAAAAACTAGACAGTACAGGGCTGACCATTACATGCACACCCCACCCAATCTCTGATCACCACCATCCTCCATGCCCAGTAACATGCAACACAGAAATCTAATTACAGTGGAAAAGGACCATAGCTCCTACAGCACTGAGGCGTAGATGTGTCTGCACACACACCAAAACAAGGACTGAAGGAGAGGACTGGGAAAGGTGATTTGTAAGGAATGGCTTTTAGCAATGACCAAAACTTGTTACTGTGTGCGTGCCCAGTGGTTCCTGGGAAATGACTGATAGCTTCAGATCATGTGCCTGTGCCCAGAGTCCTGCAGAATCATCTCAGCAAAGCAGCCAAGTGTAAAGAAATGAAGTCCCTCACTTGCAGAGAGCACTCCTCTTGGTCTCCAGTGCTGGATGCTGGCACATGTTTGCTGACTCTTCCCATGGGTGGAAAGAAAAATTTCCATTACATGGGGCTTACTGACCCTTCATTGCCTGATGCACCTTCTTGACCAGAAAGGCTTCCTCACCACCATGAGAGCAACAAGGACTGTTTCAAAGGTCGTGGCAACCCCAGCTAGGGGATCCCCAGCTCCATCGCTCTCAATGCAGAAACCTGCAGTGCAGAGTTGAGATGGTTGGTGAAGATCCTAATGCCTCAGTAGAACCAGCAGAAAGCTTCACCTAAGACTGGTAAGTCTTGTTCTGTCTTCTGCGTGGTGAATGTATTGCTTAGTAAAATGTAAGTGGAGAATAAAATTTCTGTTCTACACAGCAAGTCAAGGCCAGAGGGAGGAAAAGCACACAGAAAAACAAAAAAAACAAACAAACAAAAAAAAGGACCTATCTGGACCCAGTAATTTTTTTCTTCAAAATAAGGGTAAGTGACATGCGGGATCTTCCCTTCCTCCCCTGTGACTGAGTTGGGGAAAATTTCTCTAGTTCACAGAAGCACCGTGAGCCTGAAGTCAGTGCTGATGGGGACCAGGGACAACAAACAGCAAATTGCCAGTCCTCCCGTGATACCTTGGGTTCCCATTGTGGCTCACGCTACTGCCTGGCTTATTGAGCTGTAGCATTACGGTAGCTTGATCTTGTTGCCCAGTGAAGCTTAAAATGCAAGAGAGCAGAGCTCCATGGTACTTCAGTGGCTTTGCTAGGTCCATAGTGGAAGAATACACAAGGAAAGGACAAACATGTACAAGCCCCTGCATGTCTGCTGAGAAATGCACTTGTACTTTCCATATCCAGGTCAGAGTTAAAAGTTGGACAGGTTAAAATCTGATGTGAAATGCATTGATATCCACTGCCTGAGACAACTACCATGATCGGGCCACTCTGAGAAAAGACTGAGATTTTAGTCAGGATGTATTGGGTTTACATGGCAAGGTTTTGGTAGCAGGACAGCTGCAGGAGTGGCGTCTTTGCATGTGAGACCAGGGACTGCTCCTTTGCCAGATAAAGCCAATTACAGCCCTGGATCCACAATGGACACACCACTGGCCAAAGCTGCGCCCATCAGTGATGCTGGTGGGAGCCGTGTGAGAACATGTTTGAGAAAGGGTAAAGAATGCTGCAGAGCAGCTGGGAAGGAAAGGAGTGAGAAAAATATGAGAGAAACAGCACTGTGGACATCACAGTCGATGAAGAAGGAGGGCAGGAGCTGCTCCAGATGCCGGAGCAGAAGTTCCTCTGCTTCCCATGGAGAGGACCATGGTGGAGCAGGCTTTCCCCCTGAAGCCCATGGAGAGTCCATTGAGGTGCAAGCTCCTGGCTGGAACTGCAGCCTGTGGAGATGAGCCCACACTGGAGCAGGGGAAGGAAGTGAGGATGAAGGAGCAGCAGAGATGAAGTTTTATGAACTGACTGTAATCCCCATTCCCTGTACCCCTGTGCCAGTCACAGTGGGAGGAAGCAGAAGAGTTGGGAGTGAAGTAGTGCTTGGGAAGAAGGGTGTGTGGGGGAAGGTGTTTTTAGATTTGTTTTTGTTTCTCACTATCCCACTCCATTTTTAGCTGGCAATAAATTAAATTAATCTTCCCCAGTGACACCCAACAAATCTCTAGCAACTCTTCGTCTCAGCTGGTGTAGAGGTGTCGAGGCTGCCATCCGCATAGTGTCTTGAAGAGAGATCTTAGCAACTTCTTACATCATTTCTAGTGACAAGCCTCAAACAAAATGGGAATCTTGAAACAGAAACGATGAAATTGGCCTTTTTGTCTATGATGAGATGCTCTGTTGAATCCTTATATCCCAGCATCCTCTTGGCAGTACCCCAGTTAGAGCCCTTGTTCCTGGAGTCAACAGTGGGAGGCAGTGCAGCGCTGCATGATATTGAAAGTAGCCTAACCTGTGAGTAAATGGATGATTTTATCCTCCTGGGCTGCCAACCTGGTAACTTTCTCTGGAAAAATGTTTTTTGGTGCTACTTCATTACACGGTGCAATACAAGGGCACCCCGGTCAATAGACCAATGGCAAATCTTTCGGTGTCCCACAGGCTATTGTGCGTTTTGAGTAATAGCTGCCTGGGGAGCAAGTTAATGCCAGGAGCGGGCATTGTTTGCTGTAACTCACATGAATAGCTATGAACAGAAAGGCTGAACGTTGCGATGACAACACATCAATAAGCAAAGCCACTTTCTCCACCTTTTGACATGAATTACCTGTCTTGGATACTGCACTATAATCAGCACTTGCATCGCCAGGAGGAAAATAAAGGCCAGTTTGACCTTCTGGAGCAACAGGATCTGTTTTCCTGGGCAGATGAGAGAGTCATTAGTCTGGAAAGTTACTTGGGCTGTCAGTAACCTGCTCACTGTATGATGCACTGCCTTGGTGGGGCCACACCTCTCCCTTTAATGTATACCTCTGGCATAGGATGAGTTCTTTAGGGCCTATTAGCGTAAATGTAGAGGCAAGAGTCATGACCGAGCAACAACGACTGTGTACAACGGCAACCCACTACCTCTGTGCAGATCGAGAAGTGAGCCCTTTGGGGTGCATTACAGGGGGAGCAGGAGCTTTGCGGGGATTGCCAGCCTCCCTCCTGACCAACCTGGCTGCATACGTTGCTGATGTTGGGGCTGATGGACCCGCCACAAGGAAGCAGTAACGATAGCCGTGGGACTGCTTCTGCATTAGAGCGGCACTCGTATCGCCAGGCAAGACAAAACAGACTGTTTTGTCTCCATTTCACCTTCTAGGCAGATCAGGGCAGTCCTTAGTGCTGGCCTTAGCTATTTCCCTCTTCATTTCACACATATTTCAAACAAACAGGGATGACAAAAGTATGCAATTTATTGCAACACACAATGCTGGTAATTTTGCAGGATCTGAGGCCAGCTGAGCAATATTCTGCTGACCTTAAATTGCTCATTCCCCTTTGCTATTAAGTAAAAGAATAAATCAATGGGTAATTCCTTTCTCTCACCATACCTCTTCTCCCTCCCCCTTTTTTAAAGCCAGACATCAGTCCTTTTTATTTAGTCATGACAATGCAGCTAGAGAAGAAAATCTCAGTTTATGTTTAGTTTCTTTTTTAGTGTTAATTAGGTGTCAAAGGTATGCTTTAGTGTCTCTCTGAGAAAGGCATGATGCTGGCCCAGGAAGTTCACTTAATGCTATTGTCAAATTTATTTGTTTATTAAAACAGGGGATTTTGCAGTAGAGGACCTAACCTCTCCTCTAAAAAACAAAATAACCAGGGGATTGCTTGACTCTGTGGTTTGCTGTTGTCCAATAATCACGGAGTTACCTGCTGCTACATCTTGTCTGAACAATGTGTTCGGTTACAGCACAGCACTGCTGCTTGAGGAGCTGGGAGAGATATAAAACCATTTCAGTCCTCTGTAGTTCTTGCCTGAAGTTCTTGACTGGAAGGATATTAGAACAAAATGGGGAAGACTTGATTTTAATACATGCAAAATATGAATGAGGTACTCCTGCTAGTGCGAATGGGTTCTTCAGTAAGTGCAGCTTAGTTTGTGTTTGGAGTTAGCTCAGAGGCCAGTCTGAATTACAGTGCACCTTCAAAGAAGTGAAATGGCAGACAGAAAAAGGGATGGGATAACAGTAAAAAGCCATACCATATATGTTTGAAGTCTCCTATGCACTAATAAATGTTATAACCTGCTTACACACGTACAGACAAGTATACGTCTATATGTTTTTTACTGCATCAGGACCTCACTGTTTGCCAGGAGTGTATCTAGCAGTATCTGTAATATGGGACCCTTAAAGTGTGTTTCCTTCCCTCCCAGCCATTTGTCCAAGGCAGTGAGCTTGTGCAATGGGAAGAGGCTATGCGCAGGACCAAAGGTAAAGGCAGTCAGGCACTTTATCTTAGCAATCCATCTGGGAGCAGAAATAGGATTTCTTACCAGCACAGAATACCATTCTAATACTAAGAAATAACTCAGGGGGAATTAAATTATAAATGTCTATACTGCCCAGAGGGTATGTCAGTTTGTATCATAAAATATCCATAACTATTCACATTTGTGCTGTTGGGCAGGGGAGACCAGTTAAGCTGCTCTATGGCAGATGAACTGTTAATATCCAAGGCATTCTCTAATAGAAAGAGGCATGAGGGCACTATATCAATTTATTGTAATGCAATGAAATATGAACTGCAGCAAAAATAGAAGAAAAAAATCTGTTGCAATGAACAATCACATTTTAGAATATTTTTTTCCTGGTGGAGGAAATTTAATAAAACAAGTGGAAGTCATAGAAAATAATAAAGTATTTTCTGACTAGGGAAGAAGGTTTTTGGCTAGTTCAGATAATCTGAATATCATTCTCATCTCTGCTTCAGATGAGCCATGTCACAGAGGTCAGCCACAGTTCACTTTCTCAACAGGTTGATTCCTTTTCTCAGACTTCATTCTGCTTATGATAGGGACTCCAGGGCTACTTTGGCCTTTGATTTCATTTGATATGGCAGCGCCTATGGTCTTCTGAGCCTGGTGTTCTGAAAGATGGACAATTGACAATAAAAGTGAGGCGATATGTGCCAGCAGACCAGCCTTGTGAGGCACAGCACCATGTGGCTAGTTGTCCTTGATATACAGCAGAAGTATCTGGCTAGTAAATTATCACTGCTGACTATTCAAAAGCATTGCCAGTGAGAATGTTTTCTGTCACATTATCATTCTACATGGCCTTTTACAGACACTAATTTTACAGAACCAACCTCCAACATTTTACATGTTTTAAATCTCTCTGTCATTAATCCCATGAAGTTCCTCCTCAGTTCCCCTCTTCAATGCTTTTTTTCCCCACTCCTACTATTAAACCAAATGAATAACAAGAAGCCATTTAGTTTTCACTGGTTTAAGACTTGTTATTCTGTGCTTTATGACTTAGAATAGGTCTTGCTAGGCAAGGAAGCCACCAGGAAGAGACTTACTTTTGGTCCAGTCTGACAGCGGGACAGGCAGGTGTCATCTCACGATGACATTTAAAGGTGGATGAGCCCCATGAGTGAGGGAGTTCAGTCTGGAGCAATTAGTGTCAACCCTGATGTAGATGACTTTTGTCATCTTTATTTATTCCCTTGAGAGATCACTTTGTAATAATAGGAAGACTGTAATTTAAATGGTTGGAGGAGTTAGGGAATGGCTGATTTACTCGTTCTTTACAGAAGACAAATTCTCCATCCAACCCCAAATGTGGCTGACATACAACATCCTCTCTCTTTCCTTCCCATCTTTGATGCCCTGAAACAGAAAAGAAATCCTATGGCTCCTCAGTTAATCTGCAGGGATGGAAAATTAGCATCTTCACCTTTTATTTAGGGGAGGTGTTTTACCCCTGAGACTTTGCCAGAGACTCTCTAATTGGTCATCTTTCAGAGCTTTGATTTTAATAAGAGTGAGCAGCATTTTGCAGCCAGCCTAAGCCAAAAGATGCTGGAGTTTATTGTAGCACGGATCTGAAAAACACTGAAATAAAGACTTGTGCAGGTGATGTGCAATGGCTGCTGCTATTTAAATGCAAATGTGTATACAGAGCTTTGTTCTATCCACTGGTCATTTGATCTGCCTTGACTTTTGCCCCTGCCTTTAAATACCCGAGTTTCATTCTGAGATGCACCTTCCTTAAAAAAAATAAAGTAGCCCATACCTCTAAAGTTAAGATTACCTGTGCAGCTCAGCATTTCTACAATTGTGATTCACCCAGGCTGGTCCCACACCTTGAGGCCACCAGCCACTGCTGGGGCAGGGGGGCATGTATAGAGGAACACACTAGCCATGGCACAGCAGACACAGTTGCCACAGCAGCAGCCCTCTTTTTCCTCCCTCTCTTCCTCTAGGAATCTTGAATGCGTTTAAAAATTAAACCTGGAAACATCTCGGTGTATCCCCTGAGGAACCTTTCTATTGAAAACATCCAAAATCCAATAAAATTAGCTGGTCCTTTTGATGTTTGTAAAGTGGCGGCTCACTGAGGCAGCAGGTTTGGATACAATATCAGACTCCTATAAAGACATCTACAGAGCATTTCCAATAGTGCTGATATCCCATTCTGCTCACTAGCATACCCTTTATTTAAAAAAGGGATATTGAGGAGTGCTTGTTTGTTTTATTCCTACATCAATGTAGAATTGATTTACCTTGTGTCTTAGAGAAATCCCTTAACCAAAAAATACTTTGAGCGTACAGAAATCTATTCAGCAAAGGATCTCATTTCCTAGGCAAAAAAAAAAAAAAAAAGTTGATAGTACTGTCTAAAGCAGGGATTGTTTTAACTTTACCAAGGACGGAAACTGTTTTTTTGTCGCAACAGGAAGAAAAAATCAGAAATTCTAGTATTTAGCTTTTTGCTTTAACTATGCTGCTTCGCTTCCACCACTGCCCCAAAACAAAAACAAATGGAGAAGGACAACAGACTCTCCAGGTACTTTTCATGGCTGCAGACCCAAGCACAGCTGGAAAGAACAGCAACCTCAGAGCCCTTTAGGATTAAGTTAACATGCAAAATAAGCTTATGTGATTTGCTTTACAAAGCATACTGATTCCGTGCTCTGAGTCAGGGCTGGTAAAATACCAGGAAAAACCTTCAGCTCCTGCAGAAATATTTATACCTCCTTTTAATTTTCACATCAGGCACAAATGCTATTCATGAAGATTAAAAATTGGAGTCAGAAGACAATAGAGGTTCTCCGCCAAATTAGCATTGTCTGTCAGAAAGAACAGACTCTTTTAACAGCAGCCACATTAACCATTGGCCTAAATCAGTTTTCCATTGAGTCGCAGGCACTTTTCCAATTTCCTAATACATGCTATTGCCTTGGCAAAGAGTAAATGGGATGTGGTGCCAGGACACTTGTATCTAGAGCACACTTTGACTCCTTGCTGTATTTGCAGAAATTCCAGGTACACATCATTAATCATGAAGTCTGTCCTATTCTTGAATTATTTAATACAATATTGGAGGAGTTCTGAATTATTTAAAGCAATATGTGAAAGGCTTTCTACAATATACATGCAGAGATTATTAAGAACCTTGCTAAACAGATTTAAATTGCCAGAACCCAATATCAGCTCCCTGTGTTCCATAGCCCTAACCCAAATAGGGAAAGAAACAGCATACTCCTGTCCAATAGCCTCCTAAAATTTCCCCTAAAATTTACTGCAGCTGCTATAATAAGTGAATTGATTTTAATCTATCTCATCAACTGCTCAAAACATGACAGGCAAAAAGAAAAGGCACAATGAGTTGTAATTTGGCAGTAGAGGAGAACGGAAAAGGCAGACTATTTATCTGATCCTCTTGTACATGTGAACCAGGTATAGAAATAACATGGAAACAGACTGTCCTCCAAAGTGATTTGCTCTTTCCTTTTTTCTGGAAAGACCAGGAATGAAAGAATAACTTCTACATTAAATTTCTGGTTGTTTTTCCAGATCCATTAATGGTGGAAAACATTTCTTAAGACTACTTGAGAAGTTTATCACACCTAAAACAGCTGGACCCCTGCCAGGGTGCTCTGCAGTGGGCGCTATGCTCTCCAGCTGCAATGTCCAGTTTCATGAGCAGCCCCTACACAGCTACTACTTCTGCTGTGCATACAGGTGCTCTGAGATACTTTCTGAAAAGTCCTCTTTGTTGTGCTCTTGTATGGTCTCTTTGGACCACGAGGTTATGGACATAAGGGATGATAGACTCTGATCAGCACCCTCTTTCCATAACCAAGCCTGAGTCTAGACAGCCCATGAATCTTTATAATGGGTTAATTAGGAGAGGGAGCCCAGACTACCTTGTTTGCCTTGTATCAGCCAAATGGCAAGATAGGTGAGCGATGGGATCTAGCTATATCCCATATCTAGCCAAACATACTGCAAACTATTTTCAACAACAGATTTCTCCCTTGGATGTACTGTAGCACTCACGCTACATGAGTGATTTCCCACCCAGAAAAAACAGCTGGGTCACCAGGAGATCAGTGCAGATGGTGCTGCAGGAACCAAATAACAAAATCGCACAGTATAAAGGAGACTTGAGTGTAGTTTCATGAGTAGTTCAACCCACTCCTAAACAGTAGTTTATATCCAGACTTTGCAGCTGTGACCTTATTTTGGGGTGATGGCTATGCTCTCCTACCGAAATGGTCCTGTTCTTCCCACTTACCACAAAGACAGGTAGGAGAGACTCCTTTTACCTTAGAGAAGGGAGAAATGGCAGCTGAGAAATTCTCAGCATCAAAACAATCACCTCCGGCCTTCTTCCTCCTCCTCTTCCTCCTTTTCTGTTAATGTCATTTGCTAGGAAAGATAGGGAATAGCTCTTTAAAAGGCCCTGAGGACAGCTGCATATAGAATTAGGACCCTATAGAAATGAATATGCCAGGTGACCCTGATCAGAGCTGCTGCCTCAGTTTGGTTATGTGGACAGACACCTTAGCAGGTGCACTCAGGTTATTTTTTTTCAAACTTTTCTTCCCAGCCAAGCAGATGGACTAGAATTTCCTCCTGAATCTTTCCCTGCAATTCAACAAAGAGAAGCTGAGGTTCTGTTCCAGTCTCGGGACTGCAGGAGCTGCAGCTTTATGTGCAAGTGTGCCTACCCATCCTTTAACCTGGCCCAATAGAGATATCTAGATTAAGGAGTTATTTTCAATACAAATATTCTTCTCCCTCTGTTTCTAAGTAAGTAATCTCCAGGGGAAAAAAAAAAAAAAAAAAGTACATAGCATTTTCCCAATTGTTAACCTTAAAATATTACAACTAAATGGAGAGGAAGGGCAGAAGAAGGATTATCAGCATGTATTTTTTAGCCAAGTAATCACAATGGAAGCATTCACCTTTCCACTCATTTCAAGATGGCCATGAACTTATTATATAGCCAACTCTAACACACCAGGATTATATATGACAGTGGATCATCTTAGTTTATCCATTCAGCTTGCCCTATGAGTTTACAAGGGCTTAAAATCTATTTGCTTTTCACCTCGTTTAGCCTTGATTTAAAGGTATGACAGCAAATAAGTGGATGCTATACTTCAATGTCTCTCTATATAGAGCAAAGCATGTCATACATCTTTGCTGATGTTTCTGCCCTGGTATGTATATGGGGTATGAGTCTATGTGCACACAAGGGACAAAAACAAAGATACAGCTCTGTGCATGAGCAGGGGGCAAGCACAAAACATTCAGAATTTTGCCCGCTCTGTGTCCAGCTGTGTGGTCATTAAAGAAATGAGGGTCAGGTTGTCCCACCACACCTCCACCCTGAGTCTTCCTGGTACTGTACATCAGGAGGTCCTGCTTCAGCAGGAACTTGAATTTTTACACCTAGAAAAGTTACAGAATTATTCTGAGATAGATTCTGAGTTATTAGCTAGTCAGTAAATAAGGCATACATCACTTTCACAGGGCTTTAGCTGGATGCCAGTAGATATAGCCCAAATCTAACAATTGACTTGGTCTTAAGAAATCTTGTTCGCAAGAGGAGTTTTAATCATTAGAGCAAAGATCTAGAATAGAATAGTTCAGTTAGAAGGGACCTACAAAGATCACCGAGAATGAGAGCATCTGGGGGACAGTTCTGTCCAGTGCTTTCTGCTTTCACTGGTTTGTAGCATGCCCATTTTAGAACCTTTCTTTTACAAAGTCCTATAGAATAACATACTCTGCTTTCCTATTCCTCTTCCCCAAGATTTACCAGTGCTGGCTCAGGAAGATTTTGCCCTGTACACTTTCCAACTGTTCATTCAGCGCCACATTCTTGTTACTTCATGCGCATCCAAAATTACATCATAAAAGTCAACCAACCAGTACCTTATCTATACTGAAGCCCATATAGATACTGAAGCCATAGTATACTGAAGTCACAGGTACAGCTGGCCTGTATTTCCTTCTTTTCATTGTCAGTTTTTCCTTCAATCTTTAATTTATACAATTTTAATACAATTTTAAAACCTGATGACAAATTCAATGGTCATCACTTTATGTCTTGACTGTTGAAAAAGGGCTTTATGAATATATTATTTTTGTTTCATGGACATCCATTTTCATCACTTTATTCCTTTGAAATCAGTTTTGCGTTTGTAGAACTTAAGAGCTGTGTCCTTAATCTTAACATCCTTATAAAGATTTTCAATCAGTCACTTATGTTAATCCAGAGCCCACAATATCCACCATAAAATTGTTTTAAGGGCAATGTAGACTTTCAAAGGCAAACATACTGCAAAATATTTTTAACTCATATTTTTCTCAAGTTCTGAATAATTTTGTCTTTTTTTTTTTTTGAAAGAAATCCGTTTCTTTTGTTATGCAACATTATTTTCCTGCAGAGTATTCTTTGAGATACACAAAAACAATAATACAGAGATACCCATCTTCTTGTGCCATTATCATGGTATTTCAAAACTTCTTTGAATTATTTGTGCTGCTATAAAGACTAGAAGGCTCTCTGTTCATACAACAGGGTCTTTCATTTAATTTGGACACAGCTACTGCTGTTTATTAAATGCATTCAATAGGATGGCACCATCACAAAGAATTAAATGCCTGCCCAGTTCTTATTGTCACTGAAAACTTCACATCCTGCTGCAGCTCGAGGTCTGTTATCTTTTGCAGCATTGCTTTCTCTGCTAAGTGAAATATTTGGGGTAAAGTTCTGACATCTTATTCACATTCTGCAGTAACATCTACCACTGAAATCAATAAGACTACTCAAAGGATGAAAAGTTACATAATATGTTTGAGGTAGGCAGAATCTTATCCCTCAGAATTTATCTGTATTGCTTCTCCTTTCAAGTCTGCTCACCAAAGCTTTATTAGAACACCTATAAACCAGCTGCCCACATACAAATGCTGCTGTGGGGAGAGCAGCATGCAAAACAAAACTGTAGCCCCTTTAAAGTAAAAGATGGAAAAATAGAAAGGGAAATAATCACAAAAGAGCCACTAATTTAGTTATCAACAATCTGCAAAATCCATATGAAGCAATTACTTTGCTGAAAAGCAAGAAAGGAAATTGCACTGCAGTCATTTGCTGAGTGTCATTCAAAATGGAAAAAATTGTTAGGGGTGGGAAGTCTGACAAAGTTATGGTGACCTGCAGCTTTTATTTGATTCTTTATTAATAACAATAAAAAAATCATCTTAGGATAAATATTCGAGCAGGCACATTTACCTGTCTAAACTGAGAAGGTGCTATTATGGTTTTCTCTAAAGCAAATGTGCCGAGAAACAAGACTACATGCTGAACCCATACATACTGGCACCGCTGATGTCCCTGAAGGACCCTTCTTTGACTTCCACAACTTCTTGCTCTGCTCTCATGCCTGAACGATCTTCTCCAACAAATCACAGTATTTCCTTTGCAAGATGTCATATCCTGAGGTCAGACAACCTTGCAGACCCCAAGTCCCGGGAGACTCAGTAATCCACAGCAGAGCAGCAGAGTTCCCATGTGCCACTCTCGCTGTATGTGTTCACAGGCAATTGTAGGGATATTTTACCTTTCTGGCCTCTTTGCAGGTGACCTGGAAGGTTAAAGAAAGTGGTTCAGAGACCCAAGCAGACAGGATATAAGGCAGGTCAGTATGGGGAACTATGCAATTCTGTTTACATGGAGATATGCTCAAACAAATAAGTCCTGGCTCTCTTCATTATTTATTTATTTATTTATCTATTTCTTTTATTTTACTGGGGGCGTGTCACATTATTAATGCAGTGGGAGATATAATCTCCAAACTCCAGCTGATAACTGGGTACAGGGTCGCATGGTGTTGTGCTCTATTTTGCAGTATGGACGCGACGGATGGAAGAGCTGCTGTGGACCTTGTGTGTACTCCATTGGTAGAGTGAACAGATGTGTTTTAAATACTCAAAGTCATATCAAACTTAGCCATCTCTCCTAACCTAAATCTGGATAGGTTTAGTCTCAGCACGGGACCAGACGAGCTCTGATCTCTTCTGCCCAGGCTGATTGCCTTAACAAACTCATACTTCCGACTTGGATTTAGAAGTTTGTTTTGTGCTAGTAAGGCCTCTGATATAGCTGTGGTTAATGACTGTATCTGCTAAGCCTGGTTACAATATAAATAAGTAATAATGAGCAATGACGATGTTGCTGAAGCCAAGAGAACTGACGAAGTTGGAAGGTTTTTGTGTTTAGGCATTAGCACTAGAAATCTAGGGATTTGCATCCATTTGCTGTCACAGACTCCCATAAACAGAGCTTGGTTTCCATGTGGTAGGATCCTGGGGATTGAATTGAGATCGATGACTAACCACTTTAATGAATCTGGCCCCAAATCACATTGAAAAATTTTGCACATTGTGTTTCCAGTGCCTCAGTTTCCTGTAAAGAAAGCAGGAAGGGTAAAACTGCCCAACTTCCCTTCTCCAATTCTTTGTTTGCTTGGTTGATTTATTTTCTTCTGCTGTAAACATGTTGGGGCAGGGTTGTGTTTGTTCAGCACCTACAATAGCAGTGACCCGGACTTGGATGCAGTATTTAGATGAAGTTGTAATGAGCATCATGACAACAGGTTTGCTTTTCAGCTTCTTGATTATGTACTGCTATAAATTTAATGCAAGCAGACTATGTTATGGTAGCGTGGCTTATGGTTTGTGTTGTTGGTCTGAATCCAAAAATACAGAGTTGTGGTAAGAAGAAGTTAGTAACAAAGAACAGGTTAATTGAACTCTGGAATTGTTTTGACTAGGGTTTGTTCGAGTCCTGAGCTAAGGTTTGTCAGTGCTTATTTTACCTGGACTAAATCATCTGTCCCTTTCTGGAAAACTTACTGTATTGTGTCATTCAGCATCAGAGCACAGCAGTGTTTTTCATGATCTATATAATAATCAGTGTTTTTGCCAGTTTATCTTGTCTTTCACATAGCAATGATGTGCATTCCCAAGGTGCCAGATGTTTACACCCCCAAGAAGGTGAAATGTAGTAGAAAAGGATGTCATTTTGATGACTCTCTTTATAGCATATTCCTACCAGTGCTCATTCGAGCATCTGTGATGACAGTAATAAATAATGGTTAGTACTCCTATAGCATAGTACATGTTCAAAATGAAATTTTAGTGGTAGTAGGCTTAGAGATCTCTGAAGAATTGAATACGTACTGAAGGGAGAAAGTTAACCATTGACTGTGATAAAACCATGGCAAACCAAGAAGTGTTCTCTGGGGAGTGACTCTTTTTTAGAAAAATAATAAAAAATGCTTCCCTGAGTAGACAAAACTAGACATACAAATGGACTCCAGGGAAATTATTGCTGGGGAAAAAGAAATTGTTTAATTTCTCACTACAGATCAAACTTTACCTTTGGTTTGGGTAAATATCTACATTCGAGAGAGACCTCAATAGAAATTAATAGAAATATTCTATTTATCTGTGAGAATGAAGATGCTTGCAATCCAACCTGATATTATAGTATTGTCAATATACTACGGAGAAGTGTAAGATTTCATTTTTTCCTTTTCCTGATACTTTAGAACCTGCTGAGATTTTAGACTGGAGGAGGTGTCTGAAGGCCATACTCATAAGGGGAGGTCTAAAGTTGTTGTTCTGAGGAAATACAGACAGTATTTGAGTCCATGTTGTCATGTGCCACCTAAAAGGTACAAAGAAAAAGCCCCATACTGTTAATATTTTGTTTATATGTGTTAGTGTTCTGTCACAGTAAAGACCACTCACTTGTATGCCCTAACCCCCTGCCCCTGACACA
The DNA here is from genome assembly GCA_013399115.1 of Anseranas semipalmata. NCBI lineage: Eukaryota > Metazoa > Chordata > Aves > Anseriformes > Anseranatidae > Anseranas > Anseranas semipalmata. The sequence continues at coordinate 1,129,841 of VXAA01011785.1, forward strand.
GGATGCTGGATGCCAGATGCTAAGCCCTTACTTAGTGGCCCCACTGTACAATGCAAAACTCTGATCCAAAACCCAGCCCCACAGGCTGAGTGGAACCAGTGGAACTAAACACAACATGTTAAATATTCTTTCTGGAACATAAGGGATGAAAAGATAAATATTAAAAGTCATCCCAATAATAGCAATATATCTGATGATTCCCACATTATTTTTAGAAAGTGTTGCATTGCTGCAGTGTGCGACTGAAATATCACCCAGTGCGACTCCAGCATAATTAAGCAATGATTAATCAATACTTAACTAAAGAAATTAAGCTCAGGAGAAACAATTAATTGAAGTTAAGTGAACTTTGACAGCTCATATTAAACTAAGGCTCTAATTAACAAAAGCATTGTGCATCCTCTAAATGCAGAGACGTGCAGGCTTCAGGTGCTAAGGATGAGGTGAGTCTTATTCCACAGACTTCTAGATGATGAAGTCACTGACAGAGAGTAAGGCTTTTGAACAGAGAAGAGGATTTTTCTTTGGCATGTCCAAGATGCTATTTGGCAACTTGAATCTAAGTTCTGGCACTAAAAATGTCTATCTGCATGAACAAATACAGTACTTCCTGGTACTGTTCACAGCGTGGCCCCACATACGTCAGGCCCACATAACGTAGGACCAAGCTGCTGGACAAAGTGGGGAAGATCTGCATTAAGCCCATGTCATTGCCAAACCCCACAGCGCCAAGATGCCTTGGTCTTTTGTACTATTGAAGGTCTTTATGCAACTCTGCAGCCCAATTTCTCCTTGCAGAAGTGGTTTCTCACGGGAAAATGATTACTGCTAGTGTGAGATTCAAAGAACCTTTCTTTTCCCACTTTTCTGGCCTGGTTGTAGCTTCTGGTTCATGGTCTGTCACAGTCAGGGATACAGTGATGCACCCGCAGCATGGAGCAGCACCTGCCTTGAGCAAAGTGTGTTCCAATTGGCAGGAACAACTTCATACGCAGGAATAACCAAAGGAAAGCAAAGGTATTGTGTGCCCATGCCCACGTGTTGGCAGGGGCTGCAGGGCCTCTGTGGGCAGAGGCCGGGGCTGCCCCATGCCAGACACAGCCGGTTCCAGCCGGTTCCAGCCGGCTCCAACGGCCCCACCGCAGGGCACAGCTGAGCCCAGCAGCCAAGCTGGCGGCGCCTCGGGGAAAACAGATTTCAGAAAGGGCAAAGCGGGCACAGGCCGAGGAGGAGGCACAGGGCCAGGGAGAAGCAGCAGAGGGCCCAGGCCCGAGGAGGAGGAGGGCAGCAGGGGCTCCAGGCCCGCAGCAGGGATTCCCCGGCAGCCCTGCAGAGCCCCCGCTGGAGCAGATCTCCCCCCTGCAGCCCGGGGAGGGCCCACGCCGCAGCAGGGGGACATTTCCTGAGGGAGCTGCGGCCGTGGGGAGCCCCCGCGGGAGCAGGGTGTTCCTGAAGGGCTGCAGCCCGGGGCAGGGCCCCGCTGGAGCAGGGCCAGGTGTGAGGAGGAAGGAGCGGCCGAGAGGGGCTGTGGTGGGCTGAGCGCTACCCCCATCCCATCCCCTGTGCTGCTGGGGGAGAGGGTTCGGGAGTGAAGGAGCAAAACTGAGTTTGGGAATAAAAAGGCAGAGAGATAGATGCTTTATTATTTTTTTTTTCTAACTACCTGATCTAGTTTAATTGACAATAAGTTAAATTAATTTTCCCCAATTCAAGTCTGTTTTTCTCTGACAGTGACTGGGAAGTGATCTTCCTGTCTTTATCTCTACCCACAGGTTTTGTCATCCTATTTTCTCCCCTGTCCTGTTGAAGAAGGGGAGTGAGAGAGCAGCTGGAAGCAGTGTTTGGCACTTAACCAAGGTTAACCCACCACAGGGTGTCTGAGCAAGTCCTGATAAAACTGGGGGAGAAGTGCTACGGGGGGGCCACCAGCCCACTGGTCCACTGCACTGCAGAGAAGCCCACACAGGTGCATGCTTGTCTGGGGACCCCTTGTCACTTTGCTTCCCAGATGGTCACCAGGCAAAGTTTTCCCTTTCACCTTTTTCTCTCTTGCTCTCCTCTTGTGCTTTGATATTCCATACCACACTAACTTTGACCTTTAAGGTTGATAAGCTATGGACTCAACTAATAACTTGTGAACTAGTCTCAATATCTTTTGTGCAAACCTTTAGCCTAAAACCACAGAGTTGGGATAAGTGGTCTAATCTCTATGAAAAGCTTGATTTAAGATCTGAGTGATAAACCTGGTGGAGGGGAGAAGAGGAAAGCGGGAAATGGAAAAGATCTAAGCTATTACTGTTGTCTCTTGGCTCTCAGCTACTTCAGGAACTGCAACAGCACTGGTATTGTTTGAAGTAGCCAAGCCCAATGAGCACAGACTGATGATCAGCTTTGGGCTCTGGACCCATCACCATCAGTCCAAACAGTAGGCCTTTCACTCACCCATTTCACTGCTGGTGAAGCATGTCAGGGAGTGGTCACAAAAGCAATTTATCAGTCGGGGAGATATATGGAGGATGGGATCTCTCCACTTGAAGCTGAGTTGCAGGCAGTTGTCTCTTCCACCTGCCTGGCCGCAGGAAGATGTGTGTCTACAGACTCGAGGGGCACCCCAACACCAACTGTCATGATGCCCAGCAAGAGGAGCAGCACAGAGCAATATATGGTATCACTCCCCAAGGTAATATGCAATACAGGGCTCCAATCTTGGGGTCTTTTAAGGGACAGGAATGGGGATTTTAGCTTAATCTCAGCACGGCTCACCTGAGAGGATTCTTCTGTACAGAGAAGGATCTTTCCTTACCGGTTTTAGAGGCACTGGATAATGGCACAAGTCTCAGAAGTCTTTTTGTTTAAAAAAAAAAAAGAGAGAGAGGGAGATGATTGGCTAACAGATTAATTGCTCTGCTAATTGCTTTGCCTCTGGTGCTCCTGTCCCTGAGGAGAAAGGGCCTGAGGGTTATCCAAGCCCAGGTTAGTTCCCTTAAATGATGAGCAATTATCTCCCAGGTAGTGACTGCCAAGTGTGGATGTCACAAAGTAGCTCCATTTTGAAATGATGGATGGGCTCAAAGTTGAACTTCATCCTTGGAATTAACACTCAAATTAGGAGCTGACATACTCTGATTTGTGTGGGTTGGCTCTGACTTTGCAACAATGCAAATGATGAGGCCTATCATGGCAAAAGTTCAGGTTCTCAGCCCAACTCGCTGCTGGAGCCTGCCTGAAAACCCTTGTTGTTCAGTTACACGTCTGTTTTTCCCCTTGTTGAGGCCTCCACAAGGTTGCAGTGACCCTGGAAATATTCTGTGTGCTTTGCATAGAGGTGGCAGCATTTCTCTACTCTCATTGACCAAACCTGAGCTAATCTGATCCAGTGAGTCCCATGCTTCAGTTGGACTGAGAAACAGGTTATAAACAGCTGGTGGAGGCAAGGTAGTGGTGTGGTGTTTCGAAGCCACAAAGGAGGAAGAAGAAGCCCAGAGCTGGCACTGGTTTTTGTTCTGAGTAGCTGTATCAGTATCTCAGAGCTGTAGTTTTGCCAGCCACAGTCCCAGTTCTGGAGGGTACCTGCACCACGGAGGAAGGAAGAGGTTTGCACTGCTGGAAGTTTCAAATCCAAATGAAATGGAGTTAAAAAGCAAAGTGAAACAAAACAAAACACAACTACTCACCCCCCAGAAAGTGCAAGGGGTGAAGTCACTTGCCCGTGGACACACAGTAAGGCAATAGCAGGATGACAAAGCACATCCCGTGCTCTTCCCATTAAAGCACATTGCCTCTCCATTAAGCGTGCCTGACCAGATGTATGATGTGTAAAGTGCATGTGGGTGAGTTTTCCCAAGCAGCTGTATAAATGTGCATTATTGCTATGCTCCTACCTGCCATATTTCCTTTTCTTTATTCACCAAGTGGTGGGAGCTGTCTCTGGCTCATCAATTAAACCCAAGAGTGATGATTTCCAGAGGTATTGCTACTTAGTGAAAGAAATTCATCCTTAGGCTAAAGGACAAAGCACAAGGCCTAAGTGTTATTTAAATGGCTCATAAAGCATGTGCTGGCTCTTTAGCCAGAGTGAAAATCACCTTTTGCTAACATAGGAAATAATCCTGCTTTCCTCTGCCTTCCCCAGTCTTTTCATGATGATGAATCACTTTCCTCTTGCTCCCCATTATTTCTGTAAATGAGAATATGCTGTAACATTGCTGAGGTTGGGCTAATTAAATCAGCTCTTTCTTATCTCATTGATCTGCATTTTAAAGCTGAGCTGATTAAGGAGAAGAGACTATATTTGATTAGAAATATGTTTTTCCCGGTTAGTTACATCAAAGGGTAGATTACAGGAGAGCAGAGGAGCTGAACTCACATGGCTACTCTTTTTCTTGGTTGTTAAAAGGAAAGAAAAATAACATGAAATAAAAACCAAACCCTAAGAAGCATTTTTAATCCTTTTTTTTTTTTTTTTTTTTCCACAGCAAATGACAATACTTTCTCTTCTGGAAAAAATGTAATAAAAGATATGTGAAACTATGATGCAGAGACAACATTTCTATAGGCTGTGCAGTGCTACGGACAATACCTTATCTAACATCAGGAAGAAAGCATACTGAAACAGCAATTGCTTCCTGTTTTTATGGGCTTTATTACAGAGTCATTCAACACCCATAACCAAGTCCTTACCTGGGCTGGCAGCCAGAGCAAAGGCTCAGAACAAGGCCCCAGGCTGGTCCTCTGCATGTGCAACTTGCTCGACTCTTGTGCAGGTTTTGTGGCATTTCCAACTGGCCTATCTGTCTGTACTGTTAAAGAGAACATTACAGCTGGCGTGATTCACCACTGGCAGAAGCTGTGAAGCTGTGACTCCCTGACAAAGTCCTTCACTAATGTGCAAGGTCCTTCATTAAGGTCCTTCATTAAGCAAACCTTTTTAATAGCTCCAAGGATGCCTCATCCTCAGCTCACAGAGGGCTTCATTGAGGAAAGGAAAGGCTGGGGAAAAGGACCAACAATAGAAGCTCCCAGCTTCCTTTCTCTTCCTCTTTGAGTTTTACAGGAAGACTTGATACCCTGCCTTGCACTGAGGATTGGAAAATGGCAAGGAAGACAGCTCTCATGTGACTTCCTGCACCGAACCATCTTGCAACCATTGAAATCTCTCCTAACTTCTTCGCAGTAGGGTTGGAACAAAACCAGTGACTTTATTCTTTTGTAGCATTGTTGAAACATACTGTGAGATGGGCAAAGCCTCTTAGGCTTCTTTCTTCTAGACCACCAGCCACGTGAGGCTGCAGTGCAATTCTCAGACTGACTGTAGGGAGGTTCCTCCTCTTTGACACCTCTGTACCTGTACATCACCTGTACATCACCAGAGCTGTGTCCAGTTCTGGGCTTCTCAGTACAAGAGAGATCTGGACATTCTGGAAAGAGTCCAATGAAGGGCCTTGAAGATGATTAAAGGAGTGAAGCATCGGTCCTATGAGGAAAGGCGGGTGACTGAGCACTGGCACAGGTTACCCAGAGATCTTCAAAAGCCACCTGGACATGGTCCTGGGCAACCTGTTCTAGGTGGCCCTGTTTGAGCAGGGAGGGTTGGACCAGTTGACCTCCAAAGGTACCTTCCAACCTCACCCATTCTGTGATTCTGTGATGATCATACATGCTGGTCATTTATTCCTCTTCACCATTTTGTCTCAGGCTTCACACATGGTCCTGAGCTGAACTACAATGGTAACTAGTAGAAGCAGTTTGTTACGTTCATTCCCTACAGCCAACATCCTGCTGATGGTGTTGTGACTGATTTTGTTAAGCGTTTAAACAGTTTCTCTGGGAGAGCTCATTGAAAGCAGGATACTTACATTCATTGCTTGGCATGAGGTGAAGCAACCAGAACAGTAGTTACAGACAGCAGAGGTAAACCCATAGATCCAGACTGTTACTTGGAAGGCAGTGTAGCTGCAATAAGACATGGGATAGGAGAAGAGAGAGGTGAATTTTACTCCTGGAGTCACATTATGTAATACTGCTCTTTATTAATGAAATGCCATAAACAGGTAGGGAGGAGAAAGAAATCTTTAGTTACAGCTTCCTGAAGTAAGAGACCTTGGTTAGGAAAAAGGCACAGACAACATCATTACCTGTAGTCCCTAGAAGACCATACCAGTGAACTTTTCGAAGACCAAAAGCAGTTGCAGGAATAAGTTTCTCTCTCTAGCCACCACCCCTCTCCCTGTACTATTTATCTTGAAACATTGATGTGAGGGGATTGCAAACATACAGGCACGTGTTCTGGCAAGTTTCATGTTTTCTTCTCAAGGACAGTAATAGATGAGGATGACAGACTAATTGCAGGAAGATATTTATTAAGAACAACTCCCTAGACATCAAGGCTTGTGTATCCAGAAACTGCAGCACCCTCAGCTTCAGACCTAGCTCTTAAAATGTGATCAAAACACATTGACAAGTAATCTGAATATAAGCTTTAACCACCAACAAAATATTGAGTAAGAATTGTGAGCTCATCGGGTACAGGAGTTCCAAAAGTTCTGTAAGTTTCTGTAAAGAAACAGAACTAAATGTTATCTGTTCATGCCTTAATATTTTTCATTTGTGTCACAAGTGAGGTGATGCAAGGGCTTATTTATCTACTATGAAGAAATACAGATATTTATTGTTAAATGAGAATTAGAGAAATTGCAAGGGATTAATCACCATATGCCGTGATGAAATTTGATAAGTATGAGATGTATATTGGAATTATTTTTCTATTTTTTGCAGTGGCTGTATTTCCCTATGCTACTGCTCAGAGAGATAATAGCAGCTCTAGTGGCATTACTATTGATATGTATGAAATTTCCCTTGAACCAACAGAGTCCTTCAAGGAATGGGAAAAACAATAAAGGTGACTCCAAAATTAGTGCGTCTCCTCTCAGAAAACTGTAATTGCTGTCAGTGGTCACTGAAGTTAGAAAGGACTGAATGTGCTTAGTCGCTTAAAGAAGTAGATCACACATAGCTTGTTTTGGTTTTGTATATCAGGCAGTGGGAATTGCAAAGAAAGCAGTCAGGACACTGACTTCAGATTATACCTTCAGATGTGCAATTACTTTCTCTGTGTAAAATGAGCAAGACTTTGTATTTCTGGATAACTAGGTAGCCATCTACCACTTGAGATGCATCAATTAAAGTATTTATTAAAATGCCAGCTCATCTTTTAATTTTGTTTGTTTGTTTGTTTCAGCAAATTATCAATTGTTTAAAAATTCTCCCATCGGTTGTAGCAGAGTGGCGAAACCTATGTGCCTTTCTCTGTGTAATATGGAATTCCTGCCGCAAGGATCCTCTGAATCTAATTGACAGCCAGACACAGTCTGGGAAACTCACGTTTTATTGAGCCCTATTCAGCCCCAAACTACATACAGAACAGACCGCATCAGCAGTAATTTGTGTACTTGAAAGCAGGTCACTTGCAGAAGTGCAGGATTGAACAGAGCAGATTTGTCTCCCTCAGATGCAACCATTTGTGGTTGCATCATCTCATACAATGTAGAGGGGTAATCATATCTTTGACAAGCTCTGTGCATAGAGAAGTACCCCATAGAGAAGCTGAGACTTCATGCTATCTGCAGCTGGTTAGACATATCCGTGTGCCTACACATCAGTGTCTTCAGCAGATTTCACCTGGGTGGATGAACTGATTTCCATGAATGAGATGTCAATCAAAAGCTTTGCAAATGGAGGCAATGCTTCACTGGTTCAAAAAGTCTCTCTGATCAGTGTAAAATGGAACTACCTCAGAGGTTCTTGTAATCGATAGGGCATTATCATACACACTAGAGTTATGTTCACACATCTTTTGCTGGGGCAGTGTCATAGCAAATAAACTACAAAGAGCAGCGCCCGCTGTGCTGTGGCTGGAGAGAGCCTCAGAACTTAGCAACTGTCTTCATGATCAAAGTTTCCTCCCAGAACATCAACAGTGAAGGGCTGTTTCCCATCTCATGGGAAGACGCAGCGTTGCAATGCATGCTGATGCCCATCCCTGCTAAAAGACCTCCAGCAAATGCAGGTTGGATTCCACTTCAGCCCCATAACTGTGGTTGTGTTGTTTGTACCGTTGCATTTAGGGTAAGTTCTCTCTTATTGTGAGAGCTTTTCATATTCGAGTGAGCTGATTGAGCCAGTCTTAATAGAAAGCAAACAATGATTCTATGTTAGGAGCCTCTTTCAGGGCTATAGAATGAACAAATGTTGTGGTAGTAGGCAAAGAAGAAAATATTGTACATGTTCCCCTAGTCTCAAATCCTTCATGACTGTCTATCTGAGGGCCAATATCTTTAAGGAGCAGCTAGTAATGGCTAATGGTTTTGAGAAACTGGAACTTGCAGTTTCGTCCTTTGAAATATTTAATTCTCAAATTGATTTCAGAAGAGTCTGAATACCTAAGATACCTCATTGCAACAGGAGATGATGTTTTTCAGTTTAGTGAATCTTCTTCAAAGGGTTTTATGAGGATTAAAAGTTAATATTACTCTTTTTAAATGTATAGTCTCATTACTACCAATCCTAGCATAACTGAAATATCACACATTTTACATTCGCTGGTATAGCATACTGCGCAACAATTTGTGGCTGCTTTAACAACTTAAGAAACTCAAATTGCAAAAATCAGCAGCTAACACTGTATAGCCAGATAAAATAAGCAATAAATCCAGAGTGAAACCACTTACATGGCAAGCAAAGCACACTTTAAAAAAACTCTGTGGGAATAAAAGAAAAATCTTTGAACTCCTGCAAGTGATACCAAGTCTTAAATTCTTAATGCTTATACTCTGGCTAAAAGGACAATGGCCCTTGAAAGCGTAGGTCATGCCTTCCACCTGCCTAATACTGTGGCACAGACAGTCCTTGTCCTGTATTTCTCCAGTGATGTAAAGCTGATGAGGGACAGAAGCTGATTGAAGACAATGGTGCCCAGCTTTTCAAAGAAACAAATGTTATTTATTGTTCAGGTGGAAACCTGTGTGTGGATTTAAGCCTGGGCTGGTAGTCTAATAATTGCTTTGGTTGCTGTGCTTGCCCAGAAAGAGATCAGTCCAAGGTTTGTGTTAGACTCCGAAGTCGGTTAGAGTAGCGTTAGAACAGATTTTGTTTATCTCTGTAGTGATAGAAACTATTTTTTTTTTTCCCCAGCCTGTTGGTCTGTAGAGTGTGACCAGGGATGTTACTTAACAACAACCTGAGGCCTTTGAGGGAACAAAGGCTGACTGATTAGGCTTAACTTGTCATTTTTCAATGAATTCTTGTGAACAAAAAGTACTTCAGGCGTGTGATTAATGACAGTTTTGAAGGACACAATGGGAAAGTATGGGAAAGTTAGAATGTTATTAGGGTTACAGATCACAGAATCACAGAATGGTTTAGGTTGGAAGGGAGCACTGGAGGTCATCTGGTCCAACGCCCCCCTGCTCAAGCAGGGCCACCTACAGCAGGGTGCCCAGGCCCATGTCCATGTGGCTTTTGAAGATCTCCAAGGAGGGAGACTCCAACAGCCTCTCTGGGCAACCTGTGCCAGTGCTCAGTCACCGGCACAGCACAGAAGTGCTTCCCGATGTTTGGAAGGAACCTCTTGTGTTCCAGTTTGTGCCCATTGCCTCCTGTCCCGTCACTGGGCACTACTGAAAAGAGCCTGGCTCCATCCTCTTTTCACCCTCCCTGCAGGTATTTATATGCATGGATAAGATCCTCCCTGAGCCTCCTCTTGACCAGGCTGAACAGTCCCAGCTCGCACAGCCTCTCCTCACAGAAGAGGTGCTCCAGTCTGTTCATCATCTTAGTGGCCCTCTGCTGGACTCTTTCCTGTATGTTCAAGTCTCTCTTGCACTGGAGTGCCCAGAACTGGTCACAGTACTCCAGGTGTAGCCTCACCAGTGCTGAGCAGAGCAGAAGGATCACCTCTCCTGACCTGCTGGCAATCTTTGCCTAATGCAGCCAAGAATACCATTAGCCTTCTTAGCAGCAAGGGCACATTGCTGGCTCTTGTTCAACTTGGTGTCCACCAGGACCCCCAGGTCCTTTTCTGCAGAGCTGCTTTCCAGCTGGGTGGCCCCCAGCATGTCCTGGTGCCTGGGGAAATCCGTTGGAAGACTGGTTAGAGGGTGCCTTAAAAATAATACAAGTACTCTAAAATAAGCCACAGTTGATTTGCTTTTAAGAAGGCATCTTTTTATGTGCAGTAATGAAAAATCCCACTTCAACTTGTTTGGGAAGTAGTAAAATCAGGTGAGAAATGTTTTTTTGTTTGTTTTTGTTCCATGAAAATCTAAAATTACAACTGACTTTCGTGAAGACAAAAGTAACAATGTGCAAAATTTCTAACAAAAAATACAAAGGAAACCCTGAGAAAAATAGAATTTCCCTCTGATACAAGAAGCCTGCGTTCAAACACCAACTTTATCTTCAGGAAAGGGACGAGGATTCCCCAGATCAGAGCAATTTCTCCTACCATATGCTTCAGAGAAACCTGATTGTTGCTGTCACAGGCTTGTGCTTCTGACTAATTATAATTTTCCAATGAAACACTAGAGTTGCTTATTGCCTGTGTTAAGTCTGAGCAGGTTGACAGAGGGTGTGAGTGATGGTGCACACCATCACCTCAGTAGTCCTCATGAGGATGCTGACAGAGTGTCATACAAATCAGAGGTTAGCATCTGCTGATCACATGGAAGTGGCAGCTATGATCAGTTCAAAGAAGGATCGAAATATCATATGGGGAGACCAAGACGATCGCAAGCACCAGAGAAGCAACAGTAGGGATGAAATTGGGCAGTTTAAAATGCAAAGTCACATGCTTCCAGGCAATAAGGAGTTCTGCAGTGGTCAGGGACGTGACTTGGCAGGAGAAAGAGGTAGACGTAGCAACTGATCACAGGAAAACTTTTAGTCAAAATGTAAGCCTGTGATGTGTCAGGGAAGATACTTTCATTGGGGATAGTGAAGAGTTTATACCTTTGTATTAGACTGTGTGAAGACTCATCTGGAATAGTGACTGCCATGGTAGTTACACTTCTGCAAGAATCATGCACTCAAATTGGGCCAGAATCAGTGAAATACTATTAGCTAAGATGGTAACAAAGCTATAAAGAATCACAGTAAAGGCATATGAAGCACAGTGTCCTGCCTCTGATGGAGACCAAGAGTAAAAGCTTAACAGAAGTGTAAGATAGTATAAGCATGCATAATAGTTCCCCCAAACACTGTCAGTCTTTGGCAAATTTCAATTGAAAGACTTCCTGAGCAAGAATTGGTATCTTTGCATTTAATATCTTTAGATGACTTTTTCCTCTACTGGATTTCCTCTTATAATATTTTTGCCTACTTTGGTTGCAATTTGCTTTCTGAACAAGTGTGAACTTCCAGCATCTCTGCAGCAGCAGGGACTTCTGCAATCATGGGAAAACCATCAGCATTTGCTTCTTTAGATATTGATCCTTGTTATTTCCTCTAATACCAATAGTTCTTGTTTTTAAGGAGACAATGAACAATCATTCCCTGTTCATTACTTTCTCCCTAACAGTGATCTGGGAAATGGAAGTGCCTGTCATATACTAAAACAGCTTGGCTTTTTTTTTTTTTTTTTTTTTTAACGTAATTAAGGATAAGAGAACATGATTGTGATCTGTGAATGGGCATTGGGTTACTCCAGAAGAGGAAGAGTAGGTTTTGCTAAAGAAAATTTTTGTCCAAAGAACAAAACAAAAAAAAAAAAAAAAAGAGAGAGAGAGAGAATGAATAAAATTGAAGTTGAAAATCAGAAATTAGAAATAGTGAGACTCCAGGATAACCTTCTGGTCACAGGTTTGGTTCAAACAAGCTATAATTGTACAAATAGGTCTATTACTTTTGAAAAAAAACAGCCTCACTTTTTCCTAGAAGCCTAGGTGTTTGATTGCATTAGGCGTGTTGAATTTGCACAAATGGAAATGGCGTGGCCAGTGTCACTTCAGGTTGTGTTTGAGTCTCTGGTCTGAACAATTATGACCAATTTTTAAGAGGATCAAGCATGTCTTTCTACCCCTATCTGTGGAGGTGCTTGAATGAATGACCAGATGCTTTTATCACTCAGACCCCTTAACCCCCTTCTTGCAGGGGGACTGATGGGAGTTCTGAGTAATTTAAAGATAGAGCACACAATTAATTAATGAACAGAGTCATATAGTTTGATGGCAGAGTACCCTACTTGATGAGTCAGGAAAACTCTTCCAATTGCCTGCCCTATTTTGGGGGATGAAAAAGTAGTTTTAAGTACCCACTCAATCCCTGTCACCGCAGGACTGTAATTTAACACTGTATTTCCCCCCACAACATTTTATCCATTCTAGCCCTAAAACCTCCTAAGATGGAGCTTTGTTCCAACACTTCCCCCAGAGGACTCCTCTCTCCTGTCTAATAAATTTCACAGTTCGGAAGCTTTCTCTGATGTTGTGTCACTCACAGCCACATAAGAATGGATAAGGAGCTGGCTTCAGATGTCAGAGTTGAAGGGTACTTATGTACATGGGAACAGTCCTGAAAGGAGGGAGATGAATTACTACTGCAAATATCAGCAACATGCTTACCTTTGCTCACCTTATATAGCAGGGATCTAGCAAGAAATGCAAAGGTGTGAATTTCAGCACTTATGAAAATGCCAAATTTACAGCCTTAAATAGCAGTCTTCTGCCTCTCCACAAACCAAATATTGCAGGATGTCCACTGTCACAGTTTTCTCCCAAGTGGGCATCAACCCAAGGGTGAAAGATGGTGAATAGGCACCCAAACTGGGGAAGAAGTGGTCTTTTGTCCTCTGACCTACAGAAATTGAAGTAGGGTCACCAATTTATTGTGCTGTTAACAATTGATGCAGATCAAATGAAAACATTTGGTTGTTATTGTTATGGGTTCATTTTAACATGGCAGTGCAGGATTTCCTTTCCAATTACCAGTCACTGAAATCACCCTGTCCCCTGCCAATGGCTTTAAAAACAATGTCATAGAAGGTGATTTGGGCTGCGATGTGGTCTATAAAGTATTTATTATAATGAGATATATAGGTTTTGGTTGCTTAGTGCATCTTGCGGTAGCTGCTAGATGGGTTAAAGACCAAATTACTCAATCCTAATGGCATACACAGTTCTTGCACAGTATTTTTATTGCTAATTACTTGATGGCATTATGTTCTCATAAAATAAGGCCAATATGGACATGGCTTTTTGGGCAGCCAGTTTGGACCTCTCCTTTGTAGCTCTTTACCTTGTCAGTGGAGGTGAATCACTAGTCAAAGCAAGATCCAAACTGAAGCTGGTGTGTTTAATTACCCTTGGAAAATTAAAAGGTCAAAATAAGACAGGACTGACAAAGTCAATTCTGTTCCTGGACTGAGTCCAAATTTCAGTCCTAACTGTCATCCTCTTTTTTCTTCTCTTGGAGGAGTCTACCCTTAAGTGTAGTTGTAAGAAGACATTCAAACTGCACGTTTCTGGTGTCCTTCTGTCCACTCTTTCTCTCCTTTTTTTCCTCTCATTCTTTTCTTCCTTCTTTCCCTCTTCCCTCATTCTCTCTTTCTTTCCCCTTTCTCCCCCTTCTCTCTCTCTCTCTCTCTTTTATGTAAGAGCTTAAATTGCTTTTCCCCTTTCCCTTCCTTTCCTTTCCATGGCTGCTCCCCAAGGGCCGGGGGCCATGGGTACTCCCATGGGGCAGCAGGGCAGGACCTTGCAGCCAAAGCTCATCCCACCACTTCATCCCGGAGCAAGGCAGCCAAGGGCACAGCCCCAGCCCTGGCATCGAGCACCTCCATGGGGATGGGGACAGACCAAGTCTGGGCTGGGATCAGCCTGTGGGTGGGTGCTCAGGATCAGGCCCATTGAAGGGATCCAGGGTCAGACACAGCCCAGGGTGGCCAGGCAGGGCTGTGGGCTGTTGCTGAGCTTGTCCCCAGTCTCAGCAGCCAGACCTCCCAGTGTGGGGATGCTCTCATGACCCTGACACATACTCATCACACAGAAATCATATGTAGACACACACATGTACAATCTATACATCATCGCATTTTGCATATGCACATCTGGAGCATAAATATACGCACAGAGAGACACGGTGACAGAAGCAATTGAAAGCTCTCTTTGTGATGCTTAAGTTTTGCTGGTTGTTAATCACAGACATCTGATATCTTTCTATCTCCAATCAAAGACTCTCAATCTCCTTTATAGCAGCCAAAACTCTGGGATCATTTCACAAAGTCCATGGATTTTTATTCCAAAGATCTGACAGGACAATAACCATGTGATTCCGACCCTGTAAGAGGGTTTGGGTAGTGCATGTGTAAGACTACTTGTATTGTATCTATAATTCATTTGCAGCTCGATCTCTTGGGGAACAGGGGGAATCATGTCAGCTGTTTAACAACCCACAGTTACAACGGAAAGTAAAGGGAGGTACAGTTCAGCTGAAACATCATGTAAAGATTGCGCTCACTGGGCCTGGGAATCTGGAGTAACATTCATATTTTTGTGAGAAGTGTTAGGGGATTTTTAATAACTGTAAGATCCTCGACTTTACAGCTCAGTCTGAAATACAATAGCCATAATAACATATTGTAGTGATAGTATTCTTACAACTACAAAGTTTTAAAGATACACAAAAGGAAAAGTTAGTGTAGAGAAGTAATACCATTTATTAGACCAACAGAGACACCTGGAATAAAGCAGACAAGCCATCAGGCAGAAAGGCTTTTCTGCAGCTCTCAAGCAGAGGAAATAGATGTGAAGCTAAGTAGGGCAAGGTGTAATTGCTCTGAGTTTAACATTATCACATTAATTGTTTGGAAGAAAAGGTAGTTGATGAAGGCGAGCTCCTGTGGGATGGAGAGGGATGGGTTATTACTGCCCCTGGAACTGTGTGGGCAGCAGGATGTGGCATATGTGGAAAATGGCAGTGCTGAACCATGTCTAGCGAGCAAATAACAAGGGTATAGTTTGAGCTAAGACAGTCCTGCAGTCCTGCAATGCATTCCCCAATTGCTCTTTCCAAACCCTGCGTCCCCTTATTATCACAGATACGGCCCTTTGGGGAGACTTTCCTTCCTTCCTTCCTTCCTTCCTTCCTTCCTTCCTTCCTTCCTTCCTTCCTTCCTTCCTTCC
>VXAA01011785.1:1145051-1171541 GCA_013399115.1 Anseranas semipalmata
CTTCCTTCCTTCCTTCCTTCCTTCCTTCCTTCCTTTCTTTCTATACAGATAATTTCAGCCCTCCAGTTTATGAGCAGAGAGCAGAAAATAACAGCCTTAAGTTGCAAGATATTGTAAAATTTCTGCATGGAGTGAGGATTGCTGCATCTATGGATACAGTCAACAAATCATTCAATTTTTCTGTTGTCAGCAACATTGGAACCCACTTGAGGGAGCTGGGAAATCAATTGTTCTGAGGCTCAACTCTTTCAAACAAAATGCATTAAAAAAAGAAAGATTGTAAGGATAAACATAGAAGACCCATTCCAAGATTACCTGCCCTCTCCCCTTAATCAAGACTTGCAAACATTCCTTAAAAATGACACACGTTTCAGAGTGATAAATATTTAGAATGGACAGAAAAAACTGCAGGGATTTTTTTTTTTTTTTTTTTTTTTTAGCATTCTGTCGTGCTAAAAGAGGAAGATTCAGTGGAAAGTGGTGACAATGGCCAGAAAAGATTTAATAAAAATGAAAGGTCTGAGAAGCCAACTTCACAGTGATTTTTTTTTTTTAATGTAACTGAATTAGTCAATCCTAGGGTGTCTTTGTGGAGTGACAATCAGAGAAAGCTACTGTTGGTATCCAATAAGCCCCCCTCTCCTTTTAAAGTCATCACTTCTTTAAAAACAAACACACCCAAAATGTTCTGAAGATGATATAGAACCAAAACCAGCAAAGTTTTAGTATCAGACTTCATATGGAGCATATATGGCTCTCGGGGTGGTGGAGTCTTTCCTCCAGTCTTCAATAGACACCCAGCCTTGATGTCTTTTTGAAAGATTTGCCCGGATTCAATGATGGTCATTTTCTGCTGCGTCAGCCAGGTATCTTCTTTTGGAAGTGAAGTGGAGCCTAAGTGATGTCTCCTCCTCAGCTTCATGGCTGGGGGATGCATGTACACACCATGATAGAGCTGTAGCATGCAGAGAATCCAGCACACCCTCACCGTGTGAGGAGTGGGTGCACTATTTTTTGGATACACGTGGGTAGACAGCAGCTGGGCACCTCTCTCTATGCTCCCTGCCTGAGATTCAGAGAATTACGGGATAGAGAGGGAGGTGGTGAGGAAGATGTTGCTCATCTCACATCTTCACAGCGAGCAAGTAGGGCAAGGGAAAGGATTGTTCTCTTCTATTTGGCACTTGTGAGGCAGCACTGGGAGTCCAGTTTGTGCCTTCCCAGGCACAAGAAAGACATTCACATACTAGGGTGAGTCTAGCAGAGGGGCACGGTGCTGTTCAGGGGCTGGGGCACAGGACGTGGGAGGATATGCTGAGACAAGTGGATTTGTTCAGCCTAAGGAAGGGAAGGTTATCTAGCCATCTAGTGGGAGGGTGTATAGACTCTTCTTGAAGAACCAGACCCTTCTTAAAGATGCACAGCACCAGGAAAAATAGAAAAAGAAAAAAAAGGAAAAGAAAAAAAAAAAAGGGAAACACGCTACTTTGCTATCTCAGTGTGAGGCAGAAAAAAAAAAAATCAGTGTGAGAGCGGTCAAATAGGATCCCAAAGATACAGTGGGATCTCCATCCTTTGAGATACTCAGAACTGAACTGAACAGGGCCCTAAAGCTGCTCTTTCTGGGCCTGCTTTGAGGAGGAGGTTAGACTAGAGACCTGCAGAGGTCCCTTCCAGGCTGAATTATTCTGGGATCCTGTGACAAACCCTCTCCCAGGTACCCACTGGCACTAGTGAGTGCTCAGTTGTGGACTTCTTCCTAACTGCAACTCTTCCTGGATGCCAGTGTTTCTGCCATATGATAGGAGAAGAAAGAACGGTGGACACAGGACAGGGTGCACCTCCAGAAAAAAAATCTCAGCTCTGCAGCTTGCTCCCTGTGCATGTCTAGGGAGACCTGGTGCAAGTTGGTGGCTAGACGGAGGCATAACGTGGAGCTTGTTGAACTGTGAGTTGATCGGTTCAGAGCTGGAATTTCTGTACATCTGAAACCGAAATGAGTCAAAAGCATCCCACAGTGTGTGGTAAGTCAACCCCACAATACTTGCCCTAGGCAAAACCAGACCTTCCATTTTTTTAAATGGACCCCCTGAAGTGTGTTTGTGTTGCAGTGACTCAGTGAGTTACTGCAAGTCAGCTGAATGGGCATAGCTGACCCTGCTCTGACTGCAAGGCAAACTGCTTTGACATCCATGCTGGTTTAGACTCGTGTTTCACGTTTTTCTTGTTTTGGATCTGCACGTGGTCAGTTACCAGTTACGGGAGTTTAGCTGACACACAATAATCCATTAAAATGCTGTAAAGTAGATCACGTGCTTCTAACCAAGGAGGGAGAAAACGAAACATGAGTTCAGTGCTTTGCAGCAGTCAGAAAGGTAAGAGGAAGAATAGGGAGAAACACGGAGCATGTTTCTGAATGGCTGCATAAATACCACAAACTCCCAGATCTTGGATGCTGTATGTGCTTTTTATCCTCACAGAGGAAGCAGTACAACCAGAAAATGTATATGTATGAGCTAAGTTATGAAATAGCTTCCACAGAAGAGACAATAGAGACATCAATCACCAGCTTGGAGAAGACGTGTTTTCACGGGTGGTAAGACAGAAGTGAACAGGGCTAGGTGGGCTGGATGTGCCTCTGGCCTTAGGCAGCAGGGCTGATTTTGTGGTTTTACTGGCCGCACTGAATGGTGCTCTTCTCTGGGTGGCTTCTGGTTCACAGCCACAAAACCAAGAGCAGAATTAAGTGATGTCTGCATTCTGGTACTTGTCTGAGCTCCACCTTGAATCCTTTACAAGTGCTCCATTTGCCTTGCCAGATGCCAGAGACAGCAATGGAGCCCTGTCCGCCTTTGTCAACAGCATGTGCACGTGTGCAAGGACATTTGCAAGACAAAATGCCCAGCATAAGATTTCTCTGTAAAGAAGAAGAGGGTACTTAAATAAAAGGCTCTATTCTACATCTACAAGGTTAATAAATATTCACTGAGAATCATCAATGTCAAGACTAAAACCAAACAGGAAAATGGCAATCTCTTTCTCTTTTGTAAAGGAACTTGTTGAAATAACTGCCTAAGCCTGCCCTCTGTTTACTAAAACGGCTTCGGAAATCTCTAAATCCATTTATCTTGGGGATTATCATCATCTGGTTTCCAGACAACATTCTCATTTCCTCCAGTGAGGTTTTTTGATACCTTAGGCCATTAGCTGTGGTATTGATCTTTCTTTAATACGTGAGATTTCCTACAGCAAAGGCAGCTCTGCATCTAAAAAAAACCCAGCCAAACCTGTTTTATCTGAATAGCCAGAATAGCATTTTGTTAGAGACAAATTTAACATTCTTTGGCTTTTATTTATAATAAATGTATCAGGGCAGGCTATGAATACATCCTCCATGGAATAGACTGAGCCTGTTATCAGCCACTTGGGGAAATGCTGTTCCAGAGACAAAAGCTTGTGACATGCCAGTCCTCCAGCTGCTAGTGCTATAACTCGACCCTGGGGAAAGAGATAATGGACAGCACTCAGGAGTGTGGCCTCTGAGATTTTACCTGGCTTTTCTACCCCAGAATCCACCCTTCTGACAAATCCTGTACAATGTTTAATAGAGAATTAGTAACAGAATCCCTTCTTATTCACCCTACATCACCTGATGAGGCTTGTCAGGTGGGTACTTCTAATATAAACAGAAGGATGAAACCTTACACAAAGGTCTGGTAGAAGGAATCACACCTTTACTCCTGTCTTCTGCTTTCATCATCTCCTGTTTCCCCTTTTGTCTTTCACTTGCTAGGCAAGGTTGAAAGTCTACTGTCACTTGTGCATTTAAGGAAGACAATCCAGTAGCTTTGGGAAGAGAGAGATAGAGGGACCTGGGGAAGGGAGACCAGAGCGTTAGTAGCTTGGACAGGTGGGAACATACTGCCTCTTCTGAACTAATCAGAGCTTGTCAAAAAGGTTGGATTTCCAAGAAGATATTATCCCTGCAGCTGTAATCCAGGGACAAAGAACAGAGTTAAATTCATTAGCCTTAACAGTTCATGTGAACTTGTTTTCATTTTTGTTCAACCAGACTTTATATATAAACAAGGACTTTATTTTTCTCCCCCCTGCTGTCAAATACTGTGACTTTCAGCAAGTCTCTCTGTGTTAAACATAAGCATCACCCAGCCCCATATAGATATACTGGGAGGAGAGAGGTTCCTCCAAACATTGCAGAAATGATTGAACAAAAATACCTGTGATGGAGTAGGAAAACATTTGCTAGAACTTGCTTCCTGCTACTTTGGACTTGTTTTTATGCTTGAATTATAATGTTCTGCAGTCCCAGAGAAATATATGGTTTAAAATTTCTTTACAAACATCTGAAGACTCCTTTAATATATTCAAGTGTCATTAACACCAAGAAGTCATTATGGTCAAAAAATTCAAATTCAGATGCCTTAGGTAAGAATAACTATATACTTTATCAATTTTTCAGAATGCCTGAACACCTGCAGATAACATTTAACACTAGTTCATTATGAGGGCCTAAATATGGATTAAAGGATTAGTTTTAGACATTGAATTGTGAAAAGTTTAGCTTAAATAACTGAGGGCAACATGGCAGGTTGTTGGATTTCACTTTGTATGTAGAATGATAAATCCTCTTACATAGGAGGCAGGATGCAGCAGAGGTTCTAGGCTTGTCGTCCTTGTTTGCCATGAGCTGCTTCTTCCAGAAACTCAATAGAGAATGAAAAAAACCCTAGGACTTAAGGTTTCTTTCTCAAGTTTCTTTCTCAATTGTATTAACAATTATGAGTGATTCTGCAGTAAAACCAAGCCAAACCAACCAACCAACCACACGAAAATAAAAACAAAAATCCCTAAACAAAACCAGCAATTTCAGGCCATAGACAGATGCTCAGTGTGCAAACACCTCCACCAGCTGATAACATTGTCATGTTCAGCTGCTATTTTGCCCTCTGGAATTTGTAACTCTCTTCTCCTTTTCCCTTTCTGCAAGCTCTTCAGGTCTGCCAGCAAAATGAGTCCTGTGAACACTCGCTAACTCAAACAGTAAAAATAGGTGATTAGAGTTATTTTGCATACCTTTGGGTGATGGGGATATAACAGAGCTGAAATGGGGGTGGAGAGGAAGTCATGTTTGACTAGGAGCCATATGCCTCAACATACAGAAGAGAAAATTTGGAAGAGGGCACTGTTTTCATGAGGCAAACATACTGATTTCAACCTCACACCTTCAGACTAATTAGCCTGAGATAAAGCAAGTGGATTTTAACTTTGCTTTACATAGTGAAGACAATCCAGTAGCGATTTAACGGTAAATGTTACAGCAAACAGTTTCAGGACTGGAGCTTAACCGAACAAGCAATGTTGTTTCATATTCAGTTTTAAGTGGCAAATCATGTATTAAACAAGTATCTGTGCTTTTCTTAATTTAATATTTCTGGCTTTCTTCTCCTTGTCCCACATCGTGCCAGTAAAAACTCCACATTTTTAGAACTATATCTGGTTATATGCAGTATCAGTCAGGGTCAAAGATCGTTTTTTGCTGTTACTTTGAGCCTGCTTGCAAAAGAGGAGCTGCACAAAATGTCAGCTCGCTTGTGGCCTGTGAACACTGCACTCGAGCAACACTTCAAAGAGGCAGCTTGGGGGGAATTCATTCTCAGCTCACTGTGGGGGCCCATGCGATTCACAGAGCCCCCGACGGCACTGGCGACAGCTATGTGGCCAGAGTGGTGCATCCTTGTGTATGGGAAATGAGGCTCTAAGATTGCACACAGATTAAGACTTCCTACTTCAGGCAAGGCTTGGGTGCCTTTCAGAAAATCAAAATAGATCTTATCCCCTTTCATATGCAAAAATATAATAAGGAGACGAGTGGTCAGTAAGACCTTCCCCATTATACTTGCCTGCTTGTGGCAGTAAGTGGTCCATGAAAATGCTACAGCAAAACCCCCAAAAGTTCATCATATAATAGACTAGAATAAACATTGTTGTAATTAGCACAGTGAAAATCAGAAGACATAGAGTAGAATCATGTTCCTTTGAAATATGTGATTTAATCAAGATAAAATAAAATATTTATAGAAATTAGATGAGATAATGAGAATTTTGTTTTGGAGAAAACTCAAAAAATGCCAATAATATCAGGGCACAATTTCCTCTCATTTTTGGAACCAGAATTTCCAAAATAATCAAATTTTGAAAGAAAAATATTATTTAGAATGATTTATGACACATAATAAAAATGTTCAAAGAAAAACATTTTGATTTTCTGCCTAAAAAGCTGTTTTGGATAGCCCTGAAGCAATCCATTTTGTGGAGAAGAGGGAAATTTGCTTTCAGTGACAATATCAGCATCTTTATTTTGCATCAATCTGGAATCAGTTTTATTATCAAACTTACTCACCAACTAGAAATATCCCCTTCACACCGATCTGTGTTACATGAACATGGGTGGTAGCTCTGGAAGGGTAATTTCTCATGGATAAATGCTGCAATTTCTTTGGTGCTCCTCAGCAATTAGGGACCCTTATCTTGAAAAGCTGATGAGGTTGTCACTGCCAGTTCACTGCCCCCTTTCCTCCCTCCCTTCTCTGCCCTACTTTACCCTCATCCCACTCATCAATACTTCAACTACTTTCCAGACAGCTCCAGGACTACAGGGCAGTATTTTAAGGAAAGTAAAATTGGTGATGAGTTTCCGCAAAATGCCATACTGGCGGCTGCACTGATGGAGGAGCCACAGATGTCTTGCTTTGAAGGGCAGAGGGGGCTGCCAGAGGCAGGACTTTTGTCTATTGGCATCTTAATTGCCAGATTTCAGAACTGAGCATAAAAATGCAAACCATGATGCTGCCCCTGGCAGCTTCCTGGAGTTGGTCTGATTAACACCAGCCTACAACACACTGAAGAAAAGCTTTGAAGAGCAGAAAATGATGGTCTTGTAGGGGACAGGATCAAAACAACTAGCATTCAGGAAAAAGATCTGTAAATTTAATGTAAATTTCAGTAGCTAAGGTAGCAAAAGTGAGGCAATGACTGCAAAGGTGTAGCTAAGGAGATGTGTGGATCCCATATGGCATATATCCACCTAGTTAGGAGCAGAGTAGGACTGAAGGACAGGGAATGGAAATTCCCATCTTTTTTAGTGATTTACCACTGCCTACATGCAAGTAACAACTTCTCTATGTATCAGTTTTCCTGACTATGAAATATGCAGTAAAACAGAGCCATTATTGCAGGATCTCTGAGACAGGACCTTGCGCACATCAGGGAGTGTGGGTTGTCCAGGTTTTGTAGTAACACAACTTTTGTAAACCTAGCGTTGGAAGACAACACCAGTTTGTATGCTGCTGCTTGCTTAAAATCCTTAACTAGAAGGTGTTACTGGACAAACATACAGTGTTTTCATAGCTCCGGAGGGCTGCAAAAAAAAAAAAAAGAATTTCTTCTACTAGACCTGATACACGAACAGATGAGTGTTTGGAAGCAGAGGTTGTCCAGAGAGGTTGTGCATTCTCCCTCCATGGAGGTTTTCAAAGCTTGACTCAATAAAACCCTGAACAACCTGCTCTGATCCCTTTCCTGAACCTACTTTGAGTAGGAAGTTGGTTTACAGAGCTCCTGAGGTCCTTTCTAGGCTTAATTATCTTATGATCCTGTTTTTATTTTCTAGTACTAACTAAAGCGAAACAATACCAAATTATGAGCAAGAGAATTCCTGCAGCTTACTTACTGGTCTCTTAATATTGCTAATGAGTGCAGAAACATAAAATTGCCCTGATTCCCCAGAGGATCTAGGAGATGGATCTAAGGAGAGCATCCCATATATGTGGGGCATGACTCTCTGAGGGTTACCAGGTATCAGCCACCACTTAGTGCTTGTCAATGCACCAGTAAATAGAGATTTTCTATTTTTCTTTTTACTTGCTTGTCACACCTCCCCTACACACTCCTTTCTGCCATTTGTAACTCTTGCAGTGAGATACAGCAAAGTCTTCATTTCACCTCCCTGTCAATATTTATTGTGCATGTGTAATTTGAAGGTTTTAAGATAATGAAATAAAATTCTTGCCTGCATTCATCAAGTCTGATATGTCTGCAGCATACAAATTGAATACAGAACGACGTAAAACTACCATAGGAGACAGTGAAATAGATCAACCTCTGT
This sequence comes from Anseranas semipalmata, assembly GCA_013399115.1. Taxonomy (NCBI): domain Eukaryota; kingdom Metazoa; phylum Chordata; class Aves; order Anseriformes; family Anseranatidae; genus Anseranas; species Anseranas semipalmata. The sequence continues at coordinate 1,153,237 of VXAA01011785.1, forward strand.
GTAATTGAATGAATGAATTCTCAGTCATAGCAGTGATGCCAGTGGGCAAAAGGGATTGTGGCTTTCCAGGTCCCTCAGCAAAACCCTTTTCTGGCAATTACATGGCTTCAAAGTTGGCAAATGCCAAAGATTTGTTAGCAAACAATCTTTGTTTTCACACTACTACATAAAACATGCAAGACCCTTGTGAAGATGTCATTTTAAGGAATGTGCCCATTTAAAGGAACAGCTCTTCTAAGTAGAGATAATTTTAGGTTTTAGGATTAGAAATGGTCTGTTATGCTTGAAGTGCAAGTAGTGATTTACGGTTACTGCCTGGAAAATGTAATTCACCTGAAAATTATTATCTTAAGATTGCTTAAGTATCACTGGCTAATGTGAACAGAGTCTTGATTAAGGCAGTTTTAAGGAGGAGCATTGCAGGGTATAGAGATTTAAAGGAAAACAGTGGTTTCCCAGAACCGTTCACATATTTTTCATAATCAGTCAGGCCCTCCTTCTTCCCCCTCCTCCTGGTTATTTTGATACTGCTGAATTCATTTGCATAAATTATTAGATATTGAGTGGGGAGGCAGAGTGAGAGAAAGAAAGGAGGGCGAAGTGTCTCGAGCAATTCCTCTGGGTCAATGGGGGAGGGTACCAGAGGGGAGTTGAAAATTAGGACGATTTAAATTAGTCATTGGTAACTGAGAAAGTAGAACAATACCCTAGACACTTAGTGAAATGTGGAGGGAAAGGGAAAGAAATCTCTGGATAACTGTACTGCTGCTGCAGGAATAGATGCAAAGATGTTCCTGGGCCTGCATTAGCAGAGATTTCTCAAGTCCATAACACTAAGCACGCAGCAGATTTAAGGGGAAAGAGGGAAAGGAAAGTGAAAGCTTTATTATTATTTTCATGTATTATCTGAAACAGGGAAAGGTATCTTTCCTACCACAGACCAGAAGAAATTAACTCCATATAGGGATGAGTGGAACCATTTTAAGCAATGCAGTTTGATTGCAGACGTCCATATCCCAGGCTAATTTGTAGTGCTGGGGCTGGAGTCTTACTCATACTCTACAGAAACAGGAGAGAAGCCAAACACGTCAGCGTCACATTGGCACCAAGGCCCTGGGGAAGCTGTCCCTCCCAAGAAACTCCCAGTGGATGCTCGTGCCATGAGCCATGTGTGATTTATACTTGTGCTCTGATTACAGCTAGTTGGGAGTTACTCTTAGCTTTCCATTCAGAAATGAAAATTCATCAAAAATGCTTGCTTTTTTTTTTTTCCTAGAACTTAGACATTTCAGTAGAGCAGATCCTCAGATAACTTTTCTGAGCAAAACCAGAGAAACAGAGAACCATCCAGAACAACCAAGAGAGTAATGGCACCAGCTATAAATTTAAAGATACCTCACAGTCACAGTTTTTGTGTAAAACTCAACTGAGATCCCTTCTATATCCAATTTGGCCTAGCGGTTATCCTAGTTAGTGTGGTATTTTGTGGTGAGTGTCACCATGGGCAGCCGACTGCTGCTGTTCAGAGAGGGAGAAAGGCTCGGAAAGACTCTCAGTGTTGCAGCCCATTGCTTTTCCAAAGAGTCTGTCCTAGCTATTTCTCAGCTGCGATCTTTTGATTTGCTTATATCTATTTTCACACAGGGTTGACTTCAAACAACACCCCTCACCCCCCTCCAAAAAAAAGGAAAGGGGGACTCTAGGTCAACACATTGACTCTGTAATTCACAGATTTCTAATTTCATTCTCTGGCAATTCTTTCGCAAACACCAAACAGGGCATGAAAACTGCTCAGTGCCTATAGTCCCTTCTTTGTATTTGGGATCCCTCTAGCTAGGCTCTACATTGCAGCTAGGATATTTTTCATTTTTTATCCCCCTCTGTCTTGCTGCCTGATTGTAGTTGTGAAAGAGAAGACTGAGGGCTTGTGTTTGACTTCTAACTTCACCTCTGCTGTGTGTAATCAGTGGTGTTTTTCAGGCAGAAAGAACACGGGTAAAGTCTCGTGTTTGCCTTTTGTTCCACATGAAAGGACATCACACATCCTGTTGTTCATCAGTCAAGGTTATTCCTCTTGGCTGCCTGCCTGCTTCTCCCATTACTCGTGCCTTAAACTCTGCCTTATTCACTTTCCTGTAGCTTAATGTGCCCCTGGTTTCCTTGCTTACCCCAGGCTTGCCAGGCAGCACTGAGGAGAGTTAGTGGGAGGCATGGTTCTTTCTAGTTATCCATGCTCCTGAGACCCCAACTCTTACCTGATACCTGCATAACAGTAATGTCACGTATGTACATTTATGTCCTTAGTGTAGACCACGAAATGCCTAGGGGTCATACAAGCACTAAAATTAACATTCTGACTCAGAAAGTGAGACCGAGGCATAAATGTGGAATCAGCAACTGTACTCTTGGCAATGCCATCCTCCTGAATCCACACTGGTTTGACACTGCAGGTGGGGACCGCAAGAACCCTGTTCCAGGAAGGATTATGATTTTGAAGTCTGACTTTGTTGCAAGTTGGAGTGAAATCAAACAAAAATATTGATAATCTCCATGAATGAAAAGTTCAGGTACGAGTGAAATACTTTTTGAGAGCACAACAGCTTCATTCAGACTTTCCATTTTCAATACCCTGTTTTTTTTTTTTTTTTTTTGTCAGAACTATGCACAGAATGAGAAATGAAAACTCTTTTTTTTGTTCAAATGTCAGAAATGGGACAGACTGACACTGCTGTCACACCTCTCCCCTTCTACTCCTCCTCATCCCTTTCCAGTTCTTCCACAGGAAATTTTGGCAAAAATAGATAAGATTTTCCATATGTGAAGTAAGTGATAAAAGCACCCACGCCAGGTTCTGATGCAATCTACTGTCATCCCGTTCTGACATGACATTGCCAAACACATTGATTGATCTGTAGGGTCTATCTTCCAGTGACAAGCACAGAGTTGCGAGGTCTGGCAACCAACCAGAAGATTTACTGGTAAACTTAAAGTAATGTTTTAGCAAGTCCTAAAGTTCTGCATGGACCTGAGAGTTTGTTATGAACTACTTCATCATATCACTGCTGCTTTCCTTCACAGCGATAGTGGTGAGAGACCTCAGAGTCTAAGGAGCTTCCCCTGTCTCAGGGTATGTTTGTGCTGAAGTTCAACACTTGAGAAGTTGCATGGGAAGAGCCACCAGAGTAGAAATCATGCTGGTGGAATGAATTGCTGTTCCTCAGCCAAGTGTCATTCGGTAAAACTGTCATAGTTCTGCACTGTGGTTATCCCAGTCTGAATATATGAAGGCTTGAAGCTTTGATTTTCTATTACATCATATGTCCACAAACACATTTTAATACAAAGGCTTAGCAAATAGCACAGCAGCAATTTGTGTGCTTGAAGTTAGTCTTAACATAGGGCTGCCATTTTTGCCATCAGAGAGAAATGAGTGTACACAGGTTGTGTAGTGTATGTGCAGTCAGTCTATCTGTTGCATCCTGGAAGTGTCCACCTTGCAGTGCGAGAGCCCAAGCAGAGAGAAGGCTGCCATACTTATTCATGGTTTTTCCTGGATGGAAATCTGTGCTTGGAGGGCTCAAGAGTTACAGTATAACAAACTAATAGGTTCCCTCCATTCTCGTACTAAAAACCCTGTTCACTCTCTTCAGATTCTCCTCTGAGACCTCCAGTATTGCATCATTGCCATCATCTCCCAATCCTGTGATTGCTGCCCACCCCTTTTCTCCCTTGCCTATCCCATCCTCTTCCCCCAGACTGCTTCTGCCTCCCACCTTACTGTCCCTTCATGTGTGCCCTTGCTTCTTCCTTATTACATCTTCTGCCCCTGCTCTGTGTTTCTCTCCTTGGCTGGAGACAAGGCAGCACATCCAATTTCCCCTGGATATCTCCATCCAGAACAGTTTGGGACACTCTAAATCCTGGGGTATGTAGCAAAGCCACTGGAGCTTCCCAAAGTCAGTGCAGACCCCTTAGAGCTTCCTATCTTGAGCTCAGTGTCTCACAGAACTCTGTCTCAGTAAGATTTTCCTTGCTTTTAGGAAATGATGCTTGTAATTAATAACATATTTGAATCAGATTATCTGTGAGGGGTTGAGGGAATCACTTTGGGAATGGGCCTGCTTCCCTGTGTAATGCAAGCTCGTCTTGCCATCCCGGACTCCTTGGTGAGGTGAGCAGCTGTTTGGCAGTGTGAGCAGAATAGAGCAACTGTTTCTTCATGGACAGTTTGGGAGGCTGTGCCTGGAAAACCAGGTCTGCCAATCTGTTCCACTAGACATTTGTGGAGGTCCTGGGAGATGGACTTATCTGTCAGTGGAAGAAGCCCCATCTTACATATAGCTGTTCTCAAAGACTTTCAGCAGCAGGTTTTCCCATCGAATTATAGCACGAACCAGGGACAGATATGCTACTGTCACTGCTGTTCTGAACTGTTATTGTCACCTGGCTCAGCACTGTGCTACCATCCGTGGAGTTTCTCTGCACTTTCGTCCATGTAACCGTGTTTACTTTTCTCTCCTGCTTTCATGGCTGTGATGGTCAATGTATGCACACTTCTTCAAATCACGTGCTTCAAGAGGCATCCCATGACAATTACAAGGGTTTCTATTTTCTAGAGGAAGTAACAGAACTGCCCTAAGTGTTTATGGTGACCTTTTGGCTTCTGACAAATTTGTCAGTCATCTGTCTATTGGTTCAGCATCTTTTTCGTCTTTTGGTGCAAAGTAACTCTTTTACTCAAATCACTGCTGAATTGTCTGTTTTGGAACATTTACATCCCGAGTGCCAGATGGTGGAATTTCCAGCACTTCCTCTATTATTTCCTTAATAAGAATAAAAATCTTTCAAGACAGAAAATGTGACTTTTTAAGCTTTGTGAAGGATGTTGGTTTCTCCTAGGGAATCTGGGATAGTCTCTTTGCTACCAGAAGGCAAAACTCAGTTTCCTCATCTGCAATCAGACAAATGAGGATAAATCAGCTTATCAACGGGCAGTGTGAACTGGTAGGAAGTTCACACAGGTGTACACTGGCCATGCAACCAAACCACAGTAGAGCCAAGACTGTCTGCATGGGATACTTTTGCTGGAGGTTTGTCATCTGTTGGGGCATGGGAAAAGAAAACTGAGATTCTGGGACTCTCACTGGTTTTGCCAGCAGGTCACAGTGTGATGTCAGGAGAAAGACTTCAACCGAGTTGCAAAAAAGCTGTGTCTCATATAGTTTTTTTTTGCCGTGTTTTTCTTCATTGTAACTGTTATTGTCATGTACCAATATGATTGCTGCATTCAGTGTCACTACAGCTTCAAGAGCTTCTCATGTGAGTAAGCATGAGTAGGAGCAATGTTTAATTTCTCTGTGGCTGTACAACACTTAACAACCTTCTAGCACAGTAAGCAGGAAGAGTTAGCTTTAACCAGTGTTTTGAGATATTTTGGTGCAGGTTGTTGTGCAACAGAGGGTAGGTTTATAGTGTGCACCCTTTCTAACAAGATGCTACTATTTACCTGCTGGATTTAAAAAGACACCCATTAGAAAATGACACGCAGGCACTGTAGTGTCGGACTCTCATCATTTCTAGTACCTGTTATTGTTAATCAAGTGATAAAAGGTGTATTGAGAGTCCTAGCAGCCACTGGAGTCTATGCCTCCTTCCCCATCCCTACTCCTCACCCCTTGCTTCTTTACATCATTTACAATGCAAAGAAGAAAGCGTTTGGTGACATGAGAGCAGGAATGAAGGTAGGATGGAACTGGCAGCTCTCAGCAGTGAAATACCTCCATCAGCAGGTATTATGAGACAGTGGGGAGAGCAGGAAAGGGAAAGATGAAGTGGTCCTATTTATAAATGCATTCCCCCACTCCCTGTCTATACTACAGAGATATCTCAGCAGTGCAGATGGATCTGCATACTGATGAAGACATGGGGCATCTATGAAGAATGCTGGATCTGGCTGAGCTCCCTGCAGGCACAGGGTCTGCTTGCTCTTCTATTAGAGCCCAACAGAGTCGCATTTTTCAAAGCTTGGATGTGTAGGTTTTGGTGCTGCTGCTGTGACTTTTCTTCTGCCTAAGAGCAAAGACAAGTTTCCACTTCAGCAATCAGATAAAGGAGTGCAAAGACACTGAACAACAGGCTGAACCTTCAAGCAAGAAGTAACTTCAAATCAGCTCATCAGTAGGCAGTGTGAATAGGGGAAAATTAGTACCACTACAAAGAGACCATGTAGGATTACCAGCCAGAATGCTTGGAGAAAGCCAGCTCTGTTGAATACAAGATATCAGCTTGCTGAGGTGCCTGGAGGATTGTAGGGCAAAATCTGGGCAATTCCTCAAAGCCTAGGCATTGTGCTGCACCAGCACTGTGAGAAACAAAGGGGAGTTACTGTTTCTTTCACAATATATACATCTGCCATATGATTATCAGCCAAGTGGCACAATACCCGGTGGAGGTAGGTATGAGAAATCGCATCTTTTCATTACAGATATCAAAGAGTCAAGAAGACTGAGGTTCTTTGGTTCCAACAGACCAAACATATGATGTCTCCCCTGGAGTTAGTGGGAGATGTGGGTAACCAGCATGCCTCCATACCAGACCTCAGTAACTGGCCTGAGATCACACCACAAACCAGTGACAGATCTGTTCAGAGCTCAGGACTTCTGACTCTCCAGCCACCTGTTCTTCCTCTAAAATAATCCTACTATACCAGTATTATGCTAAAGTGTTTGGAGAAGAAGAATGGCAGGAAGGGTAAGTTCTGTGCTCATAATCTGTGAATTTCCTTAAATAATAAGAGGAGGCTCAGGGAAGACCTTATCACTCTCTACAGTTACCTTAAAGGAGGCTGTAGTGAGGTGGGGATTGATCTCTTCTCCCAAGCACCAGGCGATAGGACGAGAGGAAGTGGCCTTAAGTTGCACCAGGGGAGGTTTAAGTTAGATATTAGGAAAAATTTCTTCACTGAAAGGGTTGTGAGGCATTGGAACAGGCTGCCCAGGGAAGTGGTTGAGTCACCATCCCTGGAGGTCTTCAAAAGACGTGTAGATGTAGAACTTTAGTGATATGGTTTAATGGTGGACTTGATAGTATTAGGACATAGGTTGGACTGGATGATCTTAGAGGTCTTTTCCAACCTAAATGATTCTGTGATTCTGTGATAAAGGATCCAAGATCATAGGAGCCCACTTGAAGTTTTGGGGGACTAAGATGAAAAACATTAGAGTCTGAAAAAATGCTCACCCCCCAAAAAAGGCCCACTTTAATGTGCTAGCACAGATGGAGTGATCTCTGGGAGGCAAGGGCAGCTCTGATCTTTGATGAGCTACTGGTATCTGTAAGCTTCCCTTAATTCACTTTCTTACCCATGACAGCCTTAGTGCCCTTTCCAAAACGGGTCTTATCCTGGTGAACAGATGTCTGTGCTGCAAGAAACACTGTCACAGCTGACTGCAGTGAGCCAGGCAGAAGCCAAAGACCTGGAGACTCAGAAATCTCTTAGGAAATCTGCCTGGAAAGGAGAAAAAGTTACACTGCAGTAACCCAATGCAGAAAGATTGAGTCTGCTTGGCTCATCTGTTGACCCCAGCTGTCAGAGCTGCAAGCTGCTTTCAGCTCTACCTGTGAGGAAGGACATTGCTAGAGGAGGGGAGGGCCATGCCCCCTCAACCAGCCTCTCAGGGTGGATACATGGCTAAGGCAGGAACAATCCTGTCTTGAGTGGCTCCCAGGAACCATAAGAGCAGATCTGCCTTTCTTTGTTTGTCCAACAAGCCACCTGAAATACTATCCAAGGAGATCTCTAAAAAGGTTTTGATCTTTCCTTCCAAGCATGGACCAGACGTTACAGCCAGCACAGTCTGTTCAGCCTGATCAGCATGATAGATACTCCTGCAAGGAGTACAATTTTAGCTGTTTTAGTACATATCTGCCATCACCATCTGCTATTTGTTGGCATGAATGTGTGCTATAAGAAAACTAGGTTCAATGGAAAAAAGGAGGCTTCACCAACCTTTTAGAGTTTCAAGTTTGTTCTTTTGTTTGTGTTTTAAACATCAGGTATTCTGATGTTTATACAAAGATTATACAAAGCACAGTATGTTCCAAAGACAGTTTATCTCTTTTAATTTTATTTTATTTTATTTTATTTTATTGGTAGGCATCGATGTTGCTAGAGATCTTCAAACAAGGTTATTATCCTTACAATAAGCACTATAAACTCAGTTAACTTGGTAGGATAGGCTTTGCAAGGCGGGGAAGACCTTCTCAAGCTGAGTAGGAGAGTTTTCATATGATGTGCTTGCAAGCATCTCACCTGTATTCTTGCCCAGGACTTTGTCTTTTTTTCACTTTGTTCCTTCTTAAAGCCTAAGGAAGCAAAATTAAACAGACTTGCTGGTGATTTTCTGTCCCAGTTAACTTGAAACAAGTAAAGAGGGGCCTGAAGTGAAAACCATCCACAGGAATATGAGAGATCGAATAGCCTCATCCCTCCCTGAAAGTAATAGTGCAGAAGTTCGGTGTGCGGTATTAGTGGGAAATATTTGTATAGTGCTTTGAAGCTGGGAAGCACTATATAAATGCTAAGTATTATTAACTACATGAATCAGTCATCTTCAGAGAAATCTAACACTGTTAAAGATGGGAGAGAAGCCTCTTCCTTTCTTAATGATAACCAACTCCCAAAGTTATTCATAAAAAAAACTTTTAAAAATAGATCAAATGATTTCCCCATCCCGTGATAATCCCTCTGATTGCCCCCATGTTTCAGTTCACTGTATCATCTGAGAGATCAAAGGATGTGTCTGAAGCTGGTGAACCAATCCCACAAAGAAGAAAACCCTCTTCTGCTATAGATAAACAAAATACAATTTCCAGATAACATCATGGTGCTGATCAAAATAGCTGCTTTTCCAATTAGATTTCAAAGAATTCTTAATTGTTATTGATTTAATCTGGAGATGTGCAGATTTTTCCAGTCAGGAACCTGTTTCACGGGGAGCTTATTACCCTGGGGATTTCAGTTACAGACAGGTTTTAGTAAGCAGCAACAGCCTGGCTGTCAGGCAGGTGACAATAAAAAGGGAATCTGTCCAGATACAGGAGACAGTGCTATTTGTGTTTCTGTTTCCTGCAATAATTTAGAGCACATAGCTTTTTTCTATTCTGAAAAGGCAGCAGACCTCACATATGCATAAAGGCACTTGCCTTTAAATTACAATAGGCAGAGTGCCTAAATTAAAATTATCTATCTATCTATCTATCTATCTATCTATCTATCTCTATCTATCACCTCCGTCTTTCCTTCTGTTTTTATATTTATGAAGTCAAACCATGGGGGTCTGCCCTGAAACTTTTCTTTGTCATTCCCAGGTTGGATACCCATGTTCAGCAGATATATACATATATGTGTGTGTATATATATATATTCCCACATAACTATATGTGTATATATATATATATTTATAGTTTGCTATGAAAAAAAATGAAATAGAGGATTTTGTAATGTCTGCTGAACTTCCATTTCAAAGTCAGGTAAAACAGCAGGGGGTGGGAAGAAGGGAGGGAAATGGGGACTGCTGCTTCAGAGACAGGTGACATTTTGGAGCAGAACAACATGAGATGGTTTCCTGTCAAGCAGCAATAAGAGGAGGAAGAATGAAAAATAGCCCCCCCCCAAGAAAATTGCTCTGTCCCAGGCAAATGATGGTGGAAGGATTTCTAATCCTTTGGTAAAGTGACAGTGGGGGATTTAATGCTGTCAGGCAGGTATGACAGTGTCAGGAAGAGTGACTCAGGAAAGGTGAGTCAGAGCCAGATGCCGTCAGGAAAATAAGTGCCTGACCCATGAGCAAATCCATCGCTTGGTGCCTGCTGTGGCAGACAGGGAAGTCACTATTGAGAGGAATGGAGAAGGTCTGGGTGAGAGTCACCAACAGCACGGGGAAAAAAGATTAAGGCTGGTGCCATAGAGTGAGAAAATGAAGAAGGGCTTGAAGAAGACTGGAAAATAATGAGTGATGTGGAGAGTGATGAGAAACACACCTCCCTGTATGTCTGAAAGTACTGCACTGGCCTCAGGACTCCTGGGTTCCTCTCCTGTTGAAGGCATGGCCGCCAAGAACCATGGAGGCAAAGAGCTGATCAGTTAATCCTGAAACAAAAGACTGAAAGGGATATAAATCTTCTCTAGCAAGGCAAAAGCCAACCTGCAACTTTGTGAGTTGTTTCCAGTGTCACTGCATTTCTAGGACCCACACAGGAATGCATGAGCCTGGATGGTCTATATAAACCAGCTACATGCTAAATTAATTTGAAAAGTGAATTTTATGTATGGAGCTGATATGAAAAGCCTTGGAGTAAGGGAGAGTCCCATTGGTAAGAGGCTGACAGCACTAGAAATCTATGGGAGGTCCTTTCCGCTTTTGATTTCCATTTCTAGTTTCCCAGAGGCTCAGAGAAGAACCAGAACTTTTGGACCCATGTGAGCAGAATCAGTTTCTTCCAGACATTGCACATTTGGGCTGAACTTATTCCGAAAAAAAATGGTTGTAAACTAATTCCTATCTCTGTCTTCCTGGCAACTCCATCCAATCACAAAAAACTTCTTCTCCAAAGCCAAGGTTTCTAAACAGAGTTATTAAAAATCAGCTATTTGAGGATGTACAAAATAATTGGCCCTGTAAACATCAACGCTAAAACCACTTCTGCTAAAGTCAAAGTTAGATCTAGATTAAGTTTAGCCTAATCTAAAATGATCATTTTTTTTTTCTCCGGTGTCTTAGAGGGAAATGGTATTTCATTACTAAAAGACATTATAAGGGACATTTACATTAGGTGACAACATTAGGGGGCAGTACTCAGCTAGCAACCAGTCCCCTCAGTTCATTGAACAGCTGTGTTTATATGGGGTTGTTTGTAAAATTTATGTTTGAGTTTGTTTTAACCTTAGTTTATTGCCAGTGGAGAAACAATAGATCTTTTTCCATTACAAGTCATCAAGCGCCACATTACAATCCAGCAGGAGGGGTGAAACTTCTCCTCACAAATCTCTAATGATGTATATGTATATTTTTTGTAAACAAACAAAAAAACCCTGCCCCATTTGAGATGCCACCTTCTCAGTGAGCTGTCAGAACTGTATTGCATCCATGCAGGCTCTTCTGCCTTTTTCCTGTGACTGCGTGCCTGATCTTTTCACAGCAGGGTGGATAACCCCATTTCTCCACCCCCTGGCCAGCTCAGGAACATCACAACCTATTCAGAGCAGGCAAATGAAGTCACAGGGTTCTGTAGGGTGGGGACCTTAGGCCTTTCCCTGTATCCCTTCAGTGGGAGGGTAGGTAAAACACATTATTTCAAGCATCTCCTCCCTCTTCTGGGCTTTCTCTCACCCCAGTCCCTCTTTCTGTTTATGACTTCTCCTTTCTACCTTTCTGCAAGGGAACATCACCTCCTCCATTTTGTTTTTCTGCCCCACTCCTGAGTCCACTGCAGAAAGCACATCTGCAGGTTAGGTCCATCTCTCTCCTACTGTGTAAACAGCAAGAAGATACTTGTGTGACCTTTCCCCAGCCTGTCCTGGTGGCCTAAACCTGCTATCTTTTGAAACTGGTCTGGACTCCATCTCTTCCAAATCCTCTCAGCAATCCAACCCTTCCTTTCCTTGGACATCTTATTCCTGCCAGAGACATCCTTTGCTGCAGCAACAAAGGTGAGTGGGTCTGGTACTGTAGGAACATTGCCCTGCTCTGAGCTCCTCCTGACTCTAGGTCACTAATAGCCACCACGGATGCATCTCAACATCCCCAGCATTGCCTTATGCAGTATACCTCCCTTTCATGTTGTGGTTTTCCATGTCCATCCTACCCTGAGAATCAGAAGTCCCCCAACAATTCAGATGCCCTGGCCTGCTGTTAACACACATCGTCTCCTGGATCGAGGCTTTCCTAAGAAATACAGCCATTCTTGGCACCATCTCTTACAGGCAGAATGCCAAGGTGTAATGCTTTCGGCCCTGCCACTGTGTCATCCTTGCTTCTCCCTGGCTCTGTCCAGCATATCTGGAGAATGGCCACCTTCATGGATATCCTGCGGATGACCTTTTTTTAGATCCTGCTCATTTCCCCCTGTTTATGACCAGCCCAAATTTAGATTCATCAGTTCCACCTGCCACCCTTGAGCCAGTTCCCAAAAGAACATGGATAAAGGTGGGGAGAAAAAGCCAGCCCATGAAAACTGTTTCCCTTGCCTCATGGTATGATGGCAAGTTGCATCCATAATCCCTTGCTAGTCCCTTTACACACATGAGCCGGAGTTTCCATTTACGAACAAGGAAAGTGAGGCCCAAAACCTGGCTTGATTTGCCAAATGTCAAAAGCAGGTGTGGAAATAGGAGCAATTTGCCAGATACCCTGTCCAGTCCATACACATTCCATCCTGGAGCTGGCCACTTTAATTAATAGCAGTGCAGATTTACAGCCGCTGATGAGAACTATTTCCTCACACAGTGTGTAATGAGCCTACATCTGCCACAAGAGGTCAAAGAGTCAGACACCAGAGCTGGATTTGAAATATAATTCTTAATAAAGCTGGCAGCAACAAACAGCTGTGATTACACTAAAGTTGCCTCAAGCCTCCAGATGTGAACATAGAACCATCCTCGGCCTCCCCAGCATTGCCTTCTGCAGCAGCTACTTAGTGCTGCAGGCAGGACACCAGGCGTGATGGACTGAAGCTGGAAGCCTTTACAGCAAATTCTGCGTCCCAAATGCTTCCTCAGCTCGTTGCATCTCTGCGACCATGGCAGGTACATTGATCTAGCTGACAGACTAAGGTCCGATAGCTCAGATTTATATAGATGAACTGTAATTTTAGTAATAGGATGTTTAAATAATATTGTGTAACCTTTACATCTCACCTCCCTTTCCTTTGAATGAAAATGCCTGTCTGCTTTTGACAGGTGGAGATTTTTTTTTCCCTTTTACCCACAAAGACTTTGCCTGAAGGACATCAGGAGTCATAATAATGGTTGATGCTTTCATGAGATTCTTACAGATTATGGCTAAATGGAACGGTGCTGTAATGTGATTACCTCCCCACTCTTACTCCTGTCGTGCCATGTAATGGCATGGTAGGGCTCTCTGCTGGGATTAAAGCCAGTCAGACTGAAAATTTACTTGCCTTGGGGGCCATCAAGCAAATTTAAATGGCTACTTCAAGATTCTGCCTGCCAGTGAGCCATTTCTTCAGAGGATTAGCAAAATGAATGAAATATGGAAACGGGAAGGCAGTAAAAACTGTGCCATCAGGCATAAATGCTCTCTCTCTCTCCCGTTCTTTCTAATTTTGCTCTAAACACTCATTTCACTTCCTTGTAATTTTTCTCTGTGTTTTGCTCTCTGCAAGAAATGGGAAGGGCGCTCAGCACACAAAAAAGGCTGTGACCTTGCCCTCATTGGGTGATGATCTGCAGGTGGGCTGGGGGGACAGGGAGGAGCGAGGGGTCTTTCCCTTCTCTTTCATTCATTTCCGTCTCCTCCAGAAAGAATTCAGAATATATACACGTGGTTTCTGCTCTCAGGTGTACAGCTAAAGCCAGTGGTGGGAAGGAGTGGCTGTCCTCTATTGCTCAGGATCTCTGCCATCACAGCTGCAGGGAACATCTGTTCCCTCCCTCCTTTGCTTACATTGGGGCAGGGGCTAGCTTTCCTTTGCACTGTAACCTCCCAGTTATCTCGAAACTATAAAAGTTTCAACTGTATGACAGCAGCCTGGGGAGGAACAGGTTTTCTGGCTCTACAAATGTCCATGTGAGGTGAAGGCTCGTTGTAGCACAGTCTCACCAGTTGTCTTGCACTGGGGACAACGCTGTTTTCTGAGGAGGATTCACATCTATTCCGTTGTCATCCAGTGCCCTTCGGTAACTCCAACTCTACTTAAATTCCTTTGCTTTTCAGATTATGTGAATGGGATTTGAACACATTTAGACATTGTAAAGAATAGAAATGTTTTCCCATCTCAGACCCCAAGAATGCTGAGATAAGACTGGTGTATTCTTAGCCTATTTACAGAAAGATATTCATGAGATGTGACTTTGAATACTGCAGTTACATCACAACTTTCCTTGGCAGCTCAGCCTAGTCTTCTTCTTCTTTTTTTTTTTTTTTTCCCAGCTATTTTCTTAATATTCAGTCTAAAAATTTCCCTGATGCAGCTGAAGTTTAATTACTTTTTTCTCTATCATTGCTGACTAATGATAATAATTGCTTCCTGTCCTCTGGTGCAACATTCTTTTCTTTATCTGCAGACAGTTATTGTGTCTCCCCTTGGTATTATTTCATCTACTTTGAAGTTGCCCAGAAGCACAGTCCCATTTCTTGTCTAGCTGCTAAATAAAACCCAGAAATATAGCAGTGAGAGTGAAATCTGGGTGGTGGCAAGGGATGGACAGGGTGGATGACCCAGGAAACCTACATTGGCAGAGAGTTCTGCTCTGCAGTAGGTCACTTTTACAGCTCTTTGACAACTTACACAAAAGAAACTGATGGTCTCAGCCCAGGTACTAATGGACTAAATGCTACATTACAGGTACTAGCAGTTACTGTCTTTATTACAGGTGGTTTCATAACAGAACTTCAGTCCTGAGTGGCTATGGAGATTGGCACACCATTTTTCCTCCAGAAAGGCTCTTTCCAAAGTTGGAAGGAAGGAGCCACTGGTTCTGTTTTAGAGGTGCGAAGTCAGAGAGATGAAGTGAGTTGCCTGGGGTCAAAGAGTCAGGAAGAAGAAATATATCCAACTCCCAGGTCCCAAGCAGCATCCTTAAATCATGTTGTTTAAGTATTTGTAGTTTCCTTCAGCATAATAAAACTCTAATTATCTTCAGAGGTGCAGAATGAGGACTCCAAAGCTTAGAAAAGACTATTCACATGATTAAAGCTCTAAATGTGCTTTTAAACATTTGCTGGCTTGATGTCTTTTCAGGTAAATCTGTAGTCCAAATCAGCATCCACACAGAAACTCAACAAGTGTGTTCCTCTTCCATCACTGTTTACAGTATATGCAGTCTATTTTCCCCAAATTATTTTTATAAAGCAACTTTTTCTTAAATGCAAAGTTTTTTTTTTTTTTTTTTTTCCTAATTCTTCAGGGAAAAAAAAAAAAAAAAGAATTACAGGTCCAGACAATTTTGGTGTCTGCTAATAGCATGCATGGGACTTCCTGAAAAAAAAAACTGTAAATAGGTCTTCATTTAGCTGGCAAGGCTGGCTACAAATAAAACTCCTCAAAGATTCTTTCAAAAATAGTGTCTTATTTTTTACTGAGGAGATGCAGCTGTAATTATAATGCCTCTCAAGCAGAGTTCTCCATTCTGGTGACTAACATGCTAACAGCTTCAGAATCCAATCACCAGACAACAAAGACCTTTGGGAAAGAAGCATGAAAACTGGCATCTTTTGGGAAAGGTGGAGGTTACCTCATTGCTCCAAGTAGAGGTAGCGTGGTTCACTGGATAAAGTGCTGAACTGAGACTATGGAGTTTCTGCTGGTTGACTTCCTGTGCTCACCTTTCCCCTGCTGTGTATTTAGGTGAAAATTGCATTGAGGCATGAACTTTTTCTTAGTAAGCATTTCTATATCATCATTGTTCCTGATCTTAACAGAGACTTCTTCATGTACTAAAAATAAAATAAAATAAAATAAAATAAAATAAAATAAAATAAAATAAAATAAAATAAAATAAATGAAAGACAGTAAGCCATGACTCTCTTAATTATTCATTTATCATTTTTCTGTCACTGTTATCTGTTTGCATTGTGTGCCTTGTCTGTAGGTAAGCATCTGTTAAAAAAAGGCCTTGCCCAAAATAGCTGAGATACTAATTTAAGATGAAGACTGGCAGTAAGTAAAAATGCAGAAAGGAAGTAGTTATAAACATGGTAGTTGTGCTGGGTCTGGCAGGGATGGAGTTAACTTTATTCATAGAAGCCCATATGGTGCTATTTTAGATTTGGGGCTAAAATGGTGTTGATAACACACCCGTGTTTTGGCTGTTGCTGAGTAGCGACTGCACAGTGTCGAGGTTTGCTTTTCCCACTCCACACCCCAAGCAAGTGGGCTGGGGGTGGTGAGAGGGGAGGAGGGGACACAGCTGGGGCAGCTGACCCGAATTGGCCAAAGGGCTATTCCATGCCATATGGTGTTGTGCTCAGCTATAAAAGCTCAGGGAAAGGAGGAGGAAGGGGGGACGTTCATGGCATTTATCTTCCTAAGCAACCAGCACGCTTGCTGAGGCCCTGCTTTCCAGCAAGTGGCTGGATATCTGCCCGCGGGTAGGAACCAGTGGATGGATTCCTTATTTTGTTTTTCTTACACACAGCTTTGCTTCATTTATTAAACCATCTGCATCTCAGCCCATGAGTTTTCAGCTTTTGCTCATTGGATTTTCTCCCCCATCCCAATGGGGGGAAAGTGAATGAAAGTGGGTGGGTGCTTGGCTGCTGCCAGGGGTCAGCCCACCACGGCAGTAAACATGAGGAACATCTACCCAGTTAACAACCACCAAATTCTTTAAAGACCTCTTCTCAAATTATTTCCACCATCACTCAATGGCCAGCTCTGTCTCTTGTATTTTTGGTGAAGATGTTGCAGCCCCTGTGGATGTTTACCAGGCTAAAAGCAGAAGGTAGAAGGAATAACAGCTAACCCTATGATTTGACACACCAACCGTGAAGGGCAATTTGTTGATGAACCAGAGCGTAGCTTTGTATGCATAGGACAGAGAAGGAGAAAGAAATGGACAAAAGAGGAGCAGTTTCTGCTTAAATGCACAAATCTAAGTAGTTTTCTCACCTACCAGCAGGTAAGTTGCAGCTCGTTATTGTTGAGGACAGAGGTAGTTGCACAAATGAAAGGGGTGAGACAGCAGTAGAGTACTCAGGCTGAAATTATGAAGTCACTGCCTGTGGGAAGAGAAAGTCTCTCTAGCAGGTGTCCTTGCCTGCACTGTGGATAAAAGGAAAATAAAATAATAATAATAATAAAAAACCCACAAAACAATACACACCAACAAATATAATCTTTGTGTGCGTGTTTGTGTGAGCAATGGCAGTACATCTGAGCCAAGGTTAAATGACCTCCATCTTTTGTATTATGTAAAAATTTCATATATTTTAATGTTTCAGTTTTGTATTATCTCCACTTTGGAAGTTTATCTCCCCTGTTTCTCTAAAGGCAAACTGAAGGATCAACAACCTCAGGAGACCAGAGATGATGACCTTGAAAATACTGAGGTGGCTTGGCTAAGCACATAAATGCAATGAGGCAGCACTAATTTTTGTCCAGGTGTCTGGGAAGCAAAGAACAATATAACTCAGTATAACTAAGCCATGGGAGGTGGGGTGGGGGGACGAAGGAGAGTGTTTTCATGACACTGTGTTCAGCTGAGTGGTGGTGGACTCCACCACTTCTGCAGCACTGTCCCTCTGTCTGTCCGTGCTATCTGTCACCTGGCTGCAATCCATGAGGAATGGCCAGCTGCAGTTTTGCTTTACCTAGCTTTTGGGTTCATAACAGTTTTGGAGATAAGTGGTAATTTTTCAAAACATATAGGCAAATTTCCTCCAAAGACATGAGACCCACTACTTTAAGTAGCTTCTTAGCAGGCATCATGTCTCTCTTTGTTTCAGGCTGTACCATTTTATGCTGCTGTTGTTAAAACAATACAACACAGATGTCTGGACCACCTAAGGCCATGGCCATGTACAGTTCTTTTTTAATTATGTCTGTATGAAACTCAGTGTAGGTGTCTATTTTGATTTAGGAATATCTTATTTCAAAGTAGCTCGAACCTGTTCCTTGCTGACTTAACCTAAATCAAAATAAGCCCTTTCTTAAGCCACAAAAAAGACTGCTCATGATTTTGTAGTTAACCTCACTAATGACATTTAGTCTCAAATTAAAAATTATTATGGTGGTTTGGAGAAAAATCTTTACAACCAAACCAGCTAATGGAAAGGATAACTGAACTCTAGCCAGGGCTCTGCTGAAAGCAATACATTCAGTAAGATTATACTCAACCCACTTCTGAAATCTAAGCCAGCTGTTAAAATTTGTCTTCAGCATGCCTTCTTCTGTGCTATTGTTGTCTTCACGTGCACAAACCCAGTGTTTATGTTTGGCTCCATAGGAGACTCCCTTCCCCTACACTTGCTTAGGGTCCAGCAAAGGAGCAGATGCAATCTCTTCCATTACTGAGATTACAATAGAAAGGCTTCTAGAAGGACAAACAGAGAAGGACTGGTGGG
>VXAA01011786.1:0-20168 GCA_013399115.1 Anseranas semipalmata
AATTATATAATTATAATTTATTTATTTATAATTTAATGAAATGTCAGGGGCTTTTCAGTGTTTGGAATTATCTTTTTCTAACCTATGTGTCTTCTCATCAGTGGGAATCCTCCCACTGCATTTATTTACTAGCTAGACAAACTGTTCAATTCCAAGAGCAAAAAACCACATATACCTATGTTTGCAAAACCCAAAGTGTCTTATCACTACAAAAAAGTCCTTCTTGTTGTCTGCTTGTATATGTGTACTGTTAAGATGATGTGAAGTATACTGTCTTGGGAGAATTATATTGAGAGTTCCACCATCCGTTTATGTGGTACAGTAGAGATTTTTATGAAGCATGGAAGGTGGATGCCAGAATAAATGATTTTAAACCAAATATGTATTTATATATTGTTTATGGTTCTGTACAGTGTTCCAGTATACATGCTAAAAACAGTATGGCTAGTAACAAATGGAATGTAAAAAGATATTTTAACTTCATTGCACATAGAGGTTTCAGAGATTAGGAAAGTTGGTCTGAAATTCAGCTTCTAAAATGATGGGCTTGAAAGCAAGGTGCATTGTATGATTTCAGTCTAGTCAACCCAGTGGCTTAACATAACAATATTGTATATTATCAGGAAGCATTAACATCTGAAGCTCAGATTTTTCACTCCTCTGGCTATTCAGATTCTTTTGTATTGGGCTTAAGGCAGTTCTTGCTCTTTGACTAGTTGGTTATTTATACTAAGTTGAAGAGGAAAAAGATGAGATGGGAGCCAACTTTTGATGTTTACAGTTAAAATAATAAAAAGTACTTTTCCCTTGTTGGACAATATTGCTTGCAGAGAGATGGAGCATTCAAAGAGAGGCAAATGCACACACAGCATTTTAAACTCACTGTCACTGACATGCTTTGAAAAGGTTTCTCTTTGTTGAATTGCTGAACCTGAAAAAAAGTACAGCTCCCCATTGACAACTAGGAAGCCATTAAAATTTCTCGAGCTGCTTCAACATGGTTCCAATTAAAGAGAAGTCTCCATGTTCTCCTTTCCAGGAATGAGTTGATAAACCATCAGCAAACTACTCTGAAGTGAGGACATATACAAGCAGTGTGAGGATTTCCACTGAGGAGAGCCTGGATATAGCATAGCACCAAGGGGTAACACTGGTGGGGAGCTGAACTCACTGGACCCTTGCTGGCACCAGCTCCTGGGAATGGCTTCTGTTTCAACAGCTCATTCTACCCAGCCAAATAGATCTGCCCATGCAACTGAGATGATTGCTAGGATTTAGCAAATTTCATTGTCATAATTCTGTGGTCTATTAAGTATTGCTGATGTCTTTAGTGGTTGTTTAAATGTTTTATATCATGAGTGCATCCTGTAGTAAAAAAACATTAGTGCATCAGTTTGTCCCAGTTCTGCCTCTGGCAGAAGGTCAACATTTGAGACCAACGGTCACATTAAATTATATTGGTATTTTTCAGTATGTACTTACATAAAAAGAATAATTGGGTAAAGGTTTCATTTGTTTTTCTTTTTTAAGCCAAGAACAACAGCGAACAGGAGACAAAAAGTGCAAAGTTGAGGGATAAAATTTCTGATAAAGTCTGGAGAATCCAAGTTCAACCACACTTTTTTCTTTCTCTTACTAACTTCAGCAAGCTTTGGTAAAATTCCATGTGAAGAATTACAGTTTTAGAAGTCTTCCACCCAGACTTCTAGCTATTCATGTGCCCTGTTCAATGATCCTAATTTAACAGCCCCTCCTGGATGTTTCTACCTAAGTTAGATATGTCCCAGAATGCATTGCCCTACTTTTACCTGATCCTGAAAGTCTTTATCTTCTCTGATTCAAATAGGACAGATGGCCCAGAAGAGATTAACAGACCTCCTGAGACATATTTCATAAAAACTGGGAGGTCTGTTATAGTTTAATAGTTATGTGATCTTTATTCTAAAAATGATATAATACTTGTGATTGAAACAGCTTGGACATTTCAGATTTTATTACCAATTAACCTTCAAAATCATGTAATGATTACAGACATAATAACTGGCTTTTTTTTTTTTTTTTTCATTTGGTATATAACGCAGACTAATTTTAGTGGTCTAAAATTGAACAATATAGTTAAAAATATACCTTTCTATATCTGATTAAGCTCAAAAACTGTCAGAGTTATTTATCAGGATTATTAATTTAGTGATTTTATAGTCAGCTACCACTGCATAGTCAGGATGTCACTTAACTTCAGAATTATTTTAAGTCACTGTGCCCATGACATGCTAGAGGTGAAAAAAATTGCTTGTGTAAAATTCAGGATTCCCATCCTGTGATATAATTTACCACTAAACAATGAATTTGTAGACATGCTTAGTGAGTCAGGTCTAAGCAGTGGTAAAAGCAAATTCTGAAGAAACAATTTTTTTCTTTCTCTCTCCCCTTGCATTCTTTCTTTATCTCTCTCTCTCTTGTTCTCTCTCTCTTTACCCTCTTTCTCTTTTTTAACTCCCTAAACCAGGACATTTTTTTTCCTCCATCTTTGTATCCTTTTTATTTTTTGTGATAACAGTGCACATTATGTTATGCTACTATTAACCCATGCATTATTCAATTTCTATACAAATACATTTTATCTCTAGAAAACAAGATGTTCCAACAACTATTAATGGACAATCAGTGTTAAATCTTAGAAATAAAGTTGAATTTTCTATAATGGTAGCCATGAGAATAGTTGGGATAGAGTACCAATAAAATTAAAGAAACTTCGCTGTTTTCACAATTAAAATGAGAAATCAAAATAAGTGTTCTGTGTTTCCCTCCCATTAAAAACTTACCTGATATCAATACAGCTTCATGGAAAAAAAAAAAAAAAAAGAATGCATACTTTCAATCGTTAGGCTGTAGTCGTGTGTTCTTTTGTTTTTATTTTTAACAGAACAAGAAAGTCTTAACAGGAAAAAAAGTTTATTATGTTTTCTTGGGTTTAAACTTCCCCCCAGGCTGAAGATAGTTTAGAAGGCAGGTTTAATGTTAGGGTGAGTCAATCACCATGAGATGGTGTGGATTTAATTTTAGTCTTCTATAGATTTAATTTTCAAAATTTCTTCAGTGATTGTCATCTTAAACTGAATCACAATAATACTCAAAAGAGGAGATTAATTGTACCATGCATGCACTTCTATCCACTCACAAGTGATTAAAGACTTGAGGATGTTTAAAGCTGAATAGGGAATGACTGAAAGAACACATTTCGTCACCTAATAGGGAAAGGAGGAAATTTCTAGAAAGCAAATGAATTGGATCAGTGGTTGGGACTTCAGTTTTCAGGCAGTTTGAATCACCATAGGAAGACGAAACAAAAGGTTCATTTCTTCCAAACATTACTCCAAACTGATGATCCCAATTTATTTTTCCAGTTTGGGGCACAGGTTTTTTTTTTTTCAGATGAAGCAACTTATTTTGCTTACTTCTGTTGAGTCCTTCATACTGTGCTAATCACTGTTGAAATTAGCTGCCTGCACAGAACAAAACAAAACAACACATGCAAGTAAATATTCAAATAAAGTTCCATCTGAGAAGGTTTGAAGTGGAACTCAGGATTTGAAAGTAGGGAGGCTGGGGTGCAAAGAAGTGGGGATAGTTGTCCTGGCATCTTAAGTAAGAATTTTGAGAGCAAAAAAACTAGTAATTTCTGAATGTCATATGGATTAGCAGTAGTTATTCAGGGACCATTGTAACTCTTTATAGCCATCAGTGCATGGAAAGTGTTAAGGTGGGGTTTCTATAGCAACTCCTTCCCACTGCAGTCTACCAAGAGCTCCTAATGCAAGAACACAAGGCAGTTTTTAAAAACTTGTAACTGATTGTTTGGGCACATTACTGGTGCCTCAGAGATTAAATGGTCAGAGGCTTCAGTCACTGAAGCAATTAAAGGGTGGGTGGTAGATAAAATCAAATTTGCTCCAGTATTGCTCCTTGGTTTCCCTTAGCACATTTTATTGAGTTACAGTAGAATCCACTCAAGACAGTGTTAAGTAATTTAGGATCCATGTGAAACAATTGTGAAGAGCTAGAGAAGGGACCTCTGGCCATTATAACCTGGTGCCAGAAACATTCCAGTGACCTATTATACATTGTTTAGCTGGAAAAATCAGAGCCTCACTCAAGAGGATAATTAAATGCATATACCCTTTTCAGATGTTCATTTCTTTAACTTCTTAGACTTGTGGGCAAATATATACCTAAAACTTTCCAGTGGATCCATCTTGATCCTTTTAAGATGCTGTATTAAATAAAATGTGGGTTTGGTGAATACGCAGGTCCATATGTGCAGATATGGAAACTTTCATTTTAGCTCAACCCATTTCCATTGTGAATAAGTGCTGAAGAGAAAAACTCCCTCTTGATAAGATATGTTTGAAAGGATACTTATTTTTCCATATTGATTTCATTGTATGTTCTTCTCTAATGCTCTGTATTGGCTGTCTGTCAAGGTCATATGCACTGAATTTCAGATATTACTCATATCCTTTCCTAAATGGATCTTTAGAGGATTTTAAATAAAAGCTTTTATTACCAGAAGGACTGCAACAATGTCCTCATCTGTATGTGAGCAGGTGATCACAACTTCACAGAATCTTAGTAATACAAGATATCACTGCCATCCTTGTCAAGAAACAAAACAAAACAAAACAAAACAAACAAACAAACAAACAAAAACCAACAGAAAATCCAGAAGAAAGACTGAAAAAATACAAATCTATGTTAAATATTTCATCAGTAATACAGATGTATAAGAAAATAATAATTTCCTGTATTTGCATTGATAACTGACACCAGAAATCTAGTGAACCATTGCTTGAGATGAAGAAGTTATTACTTAGAATTGGTTAGTTGATGCAGGAGAACATTTGGTATTATTTTGACTGTAAAATTGCTATGAGAACCCCAGGCTGGTATTCTAAGCAACAGAATTATATAAATCAAACAGGGTTTTGTACATTTCCCCTCTGGGTCTTCTTTTGTATCCAGATATCCTACTTTTACTTAACAGAAGTCTAAACATGGCTATTATTTCAAGATTGTCTATCCTGTTGAGAACTAATTATTATTATTTTTGTCTGAGTGAGTCAGCAGTAATTTCTTGTGCAAGTTTCACATTTTAATATTTCTCTGTTAAAATATTAGCTATATCTAGATCATATAAATAGTGTGTCTGGCAGTATGATTTATCATAACACACACTTTCTTGAGTACTGAGACAGACTATAAAATAATTTCTCTTTTGTGCTTTCACTGTATGTTCATTTTTTATTTTATTTTTTTTTAATGTACTTTTTGGAAACATTTCCATTTTATACCTTTGTTTAGATTTAACTAAACGGAAGAAAAAACATGAATGTATAAAGGAACAAATGCCAAAGGTCTGTTTCAAATGTGTTTTCAGCAGGTGTTTATGTAAAGGCAGACATAACTATTATTTAGAAGTAACTATTATTTATAATTAAAATTTAATCTGAGGCCCCATATAAAATTGTTGTAATGCAAACAGATTCCCTTTGTCATTCTACTTTGATTTTTCTGTTATGATTTCTTTTCATAAAAGGTGAGTACACTTTTCTATTTCACATTTTATTTGTTCCCTCTTCTCTGATGGTTCACAACATGAGAACTACAATAGGTTTGACTTCTTTTTTGGTTTTTGTTTAGATATAGGATATAAAAGAAGCGGCATCTTGATGATAACATGATAAAAGTATTTTTAAAAGGAATTTTAATAAAATTTTTGGTTCTGCAAACATGTATGCATATGATAAACTTTATAATTGTCTTCATTGAAACTATAACTACCAATGTTCAATTAATTAACTCTTCAATGTTAGGCTTGCAAGTGTTTGCAATATAAGGATAAATACAGCATATCCCATATAATGATTCCTAAAACTTACTGAAGATAAATACCTGTACTGAAGACAAATATTACTGCAAGTGTTCTTTCTCTTACTTTGGGATAAAAAGCTTAGATTCTAAAACATCAGCTCTGGTCTGGAAGTCTCTCTCTCTCTGTCTCTCTCTGTCTCTTGGTTCAAGAAACACAATGAAACAGAGAATAAACTATTAGAATGTGTCTCCATGGATTCTATCTAAGAGATTAGACACTCCAGAAAACAGTGTAGCTGCTTCTTTTAAAGCCAAAAGAGTGTTGGCAGCTGTGTCAGAAAGGTGATTGTTTAAGTGATCTTGGAGCCCTTGGAAACTTCCTGCATATTGTATTTAAGGGAAAGAATTTACTCCCTTTACAGGAAAGAGAACATTGATGCTTTTCTATTTGACTGAAAACACATTTCCTCTTATCCACCATAAACATGCATGATAAAAGCACAGATGATATTTTAAAAGTGAAACTTTTTTTCATAAATATTTAACTTTGCATAGATTATCGTTAAGCTTAAGACCACATGCATTTACTAGGAGGTAGGGAAATAAATGCACACTAGGAAGTTCAACATGTGCTGCACTTATGGCTTCAGCTCTTCTAGATCTTATCTTTGCATGTAAAAAACAATAATGGAAACATCCCCTCTGTGCCCACTAAGATTACAGAGATAAAGCTTCCTTAGTTCAGTGATTGACATGTTCATCTAAACTCTTTTTCTTCCAATATACAAAAGAACTATTATCGTCTATACACACAAGTGAGAGACAGTCTTTTCTGTTAACAAGCCCACAGAGTATTCATGCAACTACCTTTCTGCTCTTTGCAAAGATGTCACATTATGGATGATCTTCATCATTCCTCTTGAGAGACATAGATCCCTATTCTAACGGTGACTGTGTGTTAGATCAGTGGAAAATAATCATGTCAGCTTGGTCACTGGCTCTCCTCTCAAGCAACAGCAATTTTCTAAACAAGGACATCCAAACTTAGCATGTTAGCAAGTTCCTCTATTCCAAATGAGAAGTCATCGAAAAGGCTATACACCTGGAGAATTAGAGGAAAAAATATCCAGGTTCATAGACATCTTAGCCAAATTACATAGTTATCCAGGCAACTCAATGCCAGGCTGGTACACTTAGCTCGTACCTTCACATTTTACTACTTACCTCTATCTCTGCAAAAACTGTGGTTTTCCTTCTTTGACAAACTCAAATTATGGCCAGCTGCACAGGCAGGACTTAATTTCCCTGTGAAGATGCCCTAGAAGTTGTATCTATAGTATTTTCAAATGAATTAAGAAATGATCATAATGGATGAGTAAGGAAACATTTGTTCTCTTTTGTATTTCATCATTCCCAGTGTTGTATGCAAAATTAGTTATATTAAATACTCCTTTCATAAATTTAGCTTCCATTCTTTTGTCTATGTCTATGTCTAAGTAAACATTGCTAATCTTGCATAGAGTTTGAAGACTCAGGACCTACTAAGTCTGAAAAAACTATAGGTGATTTAGAAAAAAAAAAATAGTAAGGCACGTTAGTGTGATAGTAAGAAGATCTTAGTTCACTTCACAACTTTCCTACAGACTTTCTTGTGCATGGTCAATAATCTCCCTAATCCACACTGTACAAAATAGATAGCACTTGCATTTACTCCATTATTTAGGCCGTAATCTTCATGGTGTAGGGACTGTTTGTACTACGTGGAAGTACAGTGAGTACTGATCTCAGTGTGACATAGTAATCACGTTTGTATCACTATATGTAGTATTAAATTTATTTGGCTACATCACTGGGCTGCAAACAGCTATGTCTGCTTCAAAGCCGATATTGCATACACACATGAGCAAAGTTTTGAAAGATGCCTAAGTTATCCAACTTAGGCATTTTAGTGTAGAACACTATTGTTTAAGATTATGCTAGCAATTCTGTTATCTTATTTTTCACCAATATGTAATTAGCTTGCAAAAATTTACCAGGGGCTACATTTTAGAGCAGAAGATCTTTTCATTATGTAGAATTTATCCTTGTAAAATAGAGGTGTCTTATTTGGCCTAGTCCAGTGGAAGGATGAACATACAATATAGAGTACTAGCAGTCTCTGAATTTATTGCCTATATTTTCTCCTTTTCAAAATTCAGTCTTTTCAGTTTGTATGCTCAACATCCTTTTACCTAGTTAAACTAGTTATGACTATACAAAAAGTAGTCCAACCCAGGCCAATTTTTGTAGTCTCTAGTTATCTTTCATTTAGTCTTACTTTTTTTCAAATTCTATTTCATGTTTCTCTCTCTTGTTGTGATCCTGACCTTCATCAAAGCCATTACATTATCTAGGTTGATTTTTTAATGCTTAATTTTCCCACAAGGGTGGGATTCATCTTCCACAGATTAGGCATCTTCAAACCCAATGAGCCTTTAGCTTGTTCAGTAGCCATTAGAAAGATCTAGGCACCTCTAGAGGGTGACAGATCCCACTCATGGGTGATATCTTTCACTATTATTCACTTCAAAAAGATAACTTACAATGAATACGGTTACTTATACAATGAATACGGTTACTTGTACCTGTCTATAAGAAATGTTAATACATGCTGTAAATTTTTTTTCATAATGAGCACACATTAATGGAGCTACTGAGATAATGGTATAAGTTTCATATTTTTGTTTGGTTGTTAATGATGGACTATGACTTCCCATGAATCATCCTGAAAATAATCTGCTTTTTAAAGATCAGTTTTTAAAGCTTTTTACAGGTCCTGCAAGCCATTCATGTACTGGTTTGTCAGTGCTTGAACTGTCCTTATAACAAACTTGGGAAACTGAGCAAAACTTTATTAAATATAATAAAAATAGTTGTGGAGGCCATTCTATATTTCTATGGAAAATGTGAGAATGGAAAGCAATTGTAAAAGGAACATGTGCATAGAAAGATGGTGTTCACATCTCATTTCAGTAATGATCAGTCTCAGCCGAGATGACAATTCTGGTCAGTTAGTTTAAGGTCTAATCTGTAAGACAATATTAGAAATTGTCAAGTACAAGGTTGTGCAATTAATAAATATTCACTTCTGTGATTGGTCTGATCAGTGGCTTGCAACCGAGGTGCAGAAATAGAGTGACATCTCAGTATGTGTCAGACTTATCAAACATTCAAGGAAAGACTCAGCAGTAGATTGCAGAAAGAAGCTTGTTTTGGAAAGTGCTGCAAAAAAAGTGAAATAATTTATGTAACGCAGTTCATTGATAAATCTTTTTTTTTTTTTCTGTTTCTTTTATGGATCAATATAGGAATCATTTTAACATTTACACTCAAGGGTCATTTACAAAATATAGGAATTATACCAAAAAAAGAGAATCAAAACTGGACTTTCCAAAGGTAAGAATCCTAACACTTTGCTGGTTATTTGTTCATTCTTACTTTCATACTGTCCTAAGGCATCTTCTAAGTACAGTGTCCAGAGAAGCTGAGTGCATTTTTCTTGCTAGTTTCTCCAGCCATATGGATAGAGCATTCTCAAGAGACAAACAAAAAAGGAGTTTGAACTGAAGATTCCTCTCTCTGAATTAGTATTTTAAATGCACAGATGACAGAAGGTGAGAAGAAGCTGTATTATTCCCATCCCCTCCTTTTTTAAAATATATTTGGAGACATCAGCACTACCTAACATGTATGTTTTCCTTCAGACTAGACATAATTAGTTAAGTTCTGGAGAAAAAAAAAAAAAGTTATTACAAATATTTCTCTCACCAGTATCCCACACCAGTTAGTCTATGGTGCTTGCTGTTCAGATTACCTTTCTGAGGTATTTCTTCTCCCATACAACACAAGTGGTTTTTAATCATTAACACAGTCAAAAGCCTCAGTATGTAGCACAATGAAGAGTGAATCCTTATTCTATAATTTTTTCTTAAATAAGGTAGGATGAACCATTCTCTGGAGATCTGGACTCCTTGTGATAGTCATTGCTTATAATGACTCATAAGGACTTACAAGTGTTTACAAGTGTATTAATGGTGAGGTGAATTTCAAATTCTTGATTATGGTTAAAGTGTCCAATGTGGTAACTTTTTCATTTTTTTTCCTCTTCCAGTAGTAAGATAAGCAAAACAACACACTAGTTTTATGCTATGTCTGTTTGTTTCAAATTAAGGTTTCAGCTGTAAGAATCCTACTTGCTCACAGAGAGATTCCAGCTGTGGGCCTGAAGGTATGAAAACCTTGATGAGTTGAAGCCAAGTTGCTGCTAGTCTGTTTAAAGATGCAGAGATAAAGTGGCTCAAAAACTCAAGCAGTTTTCAGGTGAATATTTCAACAGCTTAGTCCCTGATAATCATTTTTGATCAGCTGTGCTTAGTTTAACTCAAGATACTGGTTTTGGTTAAATGTTTAGTTAGATAAGCAAAATCAGAGTCAAACAATCTGATTGTCCGTACCACACAAGGGGAAAATTGCAGGCAGTTCTATGGTCCTCAATGTTTCAATCATTGCTGAAAAGGATCTTAACAAGGGAAAGAACAGGAGCTTAGGAAGGGAAATAAACATATCATAGAATGATTTGGGTTGGAAGGGACCTTAAAGATCATCTATTACAACCCCCCTGCCATGGGCAGGGACACCACCTACTAGACCAGGTTGCCCCAAACCCCATCCAACCTGGCCTTGAACACTTCCAGGGATGGGGCATCCACAGCTTCTCTGGGCAACCTGTTCCAGTGCCTCACCACCCTCATTGTAGGGAAGTCCTTCCTTGTATCTAATCTAAATCTACCTGCTTTTAGTTTAAAATTGTTACCCCTTGTGCTATCACTACACTCCCAAGTGAAGAGTCTCTCCCCCTCATTCCTGTAGACTGTGTTTACGTACTGGAAGGCTGCTATAAGGTCTCCCCTGAGCCTTCTCTTCTCTAGGTGTCCTGGTTTCAGCTGGGATAGAGTTAATTTTCTTCCTAGTAGCTGGTACGGTGCTGTGTTTTGAATTCAGGATGAGAACAATGCTGATAACACACCGATGTTTTTAGTAGTTGCAGAGCNGGGGACAGGCTGGGCATCAGTCAGCGGGTGGTGAGCAATTGCATTGTGCATCACTTGTTTTGTGTATAGTATTATTATCATTATTATTATTATCTCCCTTCCTTTTCTGTCCTATTAAACTGTCTTTATCTCAACTCACGAGGTTTTTTTTCCTTTCCCAATTCTCTCCCCCATCCCACTGTGGGGGAGGGCGGGGGGAGAGAGTGAGCGAACGGCTGTGTGGTGCTCAAGCTGCCTGCTGGGTCAAACCACAACACTAGGTTAAACAACCCCAACTCTCTCGGGCTTTCTTCATGAGATAGGTACTCCAGACCTCTAATCATTTTTGTGGCCCTCCTTTGGACCTGCTTTTATATCACAAGAAAATAACTTTTAGGTGAGAAGAATGAACTTGTACCGTATAATTGCTGATTCGTTTCAGTGGGTACCTGTAAACTGATTGAGGCCAATACATGCAAAATAATAGTATGCAGTAAAATAACTGGAGTCTATAATACTTATACAGTAAGGAAGCAAAGTAGAAGTCTGGCCTTTTTTAAATTCTGACATGTGGCAGACTTGTTATATGACATTATATTAGCAATATAATGTATGGAAATATATTTACATTGCTAAATTATTTCTATGATTAATATTTAGTGGTGATAACTGGAGACTTAACCTTTAAGAAATTAAGGTGTAGTATTGTTTTTGTTATAAGTATTGTTTTTGTTATAAGTACTGTTTTTGTTATAAGACAGAATTCTTTTAGTGTTCATTTTTGTTGCAGAAGAAAATGTGATTCTAAACTTTATTTGCCTACTGTGATTATAAATGCAAAAGTACAAGCAAACTGTAAGCTCCAGAATATTACATTAACAGATGTAAACAGAGATAAAAATATCCCATCCATCCACTGACAGGGGGTTAATTAACTATGGAATGTCCAATATCTAAACACATTTTAGAATTAGTAAGAAGGGAAAAGGCCACAGATCCTTTGGCTTTTCCATATTTTATTCCTTCTGTTTGATCTAGTCTTATCCTAATCCTGGACTGGTGTTTTTTTTCCTGAGTTTTAATTTATAAAATTACTATTTAATCTTGCTAATGTTCTAGACATTCAGATAAAAGAATATCCATAATTGCTGCCTTTCAGAAACATGTGAGTAAAGCCTCCTGTTATCAGTCCAGTAAGTCTTCCTATAAGACCTTCCCTTCTAGAGTACTCTGCACTGCCATTAATTTCTGCAAGTAAAAACATGTACCCTGCTTTACCTCCCTGAATGTCATGCAAGCAAAGCATTCTTTATAGCACAAGCTTCGGTAACTTTTCTGAGTGAAAGAATCTCCAACAGTTAAAATCTGAGCAATGCTCCATTTCAATATCTGGAGTACTTTGGATAGTCAGAATATCATAAGTCAACCTAATCTACCTTCTCCCAAATCATCTCTACCATTAAAGTGAATGGAGAGAAAGTTCATGTCTTAACTCATGGTATCTTGTCATGAATTTTACAGCTGTACAGTTCAGGAAGGTTAGGTTTGACTTTAAGCGCTCATATAATTAAAATCTGCTAACTCCATTGTATGCATATAAGGAAAAATTTGGCTAAAACAACAGACTTTCGGCACATGCGGTTTTGAAGAACGGCACTTCAGACAATCAGTAAGATTGAAATAAGCCTCGTGATGGGTAGTAAGTATACCAAGAACATTAGCAGATCTTCCAAAGAAGAAATTTTCTGAGATTTGTTTTGCTTCTAGTTCTCTTTGACAACACAAGCAGTTTAGTGAGGTCATAACATCTGAACCCTTTTAAGGTTTTGTCAATTTAAATGATGTAGGGAGCTGTTCTGTGAAGTGATTCATATTAGCAGTGCTTGACTTTTCTTCCTGCAGTTCTAGCAGCTGCAGAGACAATGTAAAAATAAACAAATTTATTCAGATGTTTTGGTATCTTGGAGAGTTTGTCTATATTCTCTTGCTCAATCTGTACAAACACACGTTCTTTGAAAATACTCTATATTGTGCCATGTTAAAATGTGCCCTAATAAAATGTCGGTAAAAAGATAAAACCAAAAAAGAAAACAATAAAAATAATTTTAATATAGTATATTCAGTCCTAAGAGTATAGGTCCTTGGATGATTTTTTGCTAAAAATAAAGGTACTTTAGTGAAGTTGCATGTCACAGTTTTGCAAATCCACTTAAACAAGAGAGAGACAATTATGTTTCTCTCAAAGCTATACCAAATGATTAAACCCCTTTTTCTTTTAATAAGACAGCAATTTTAAAGCTTAAAAACTGAAAAGTTTTCTTCTAAAATGAAAAGTCTTTAGAAAGTTCTGAGTGTCTAAAAGAAAATACCTTAGCAGAATTCTCTTTGTAAGGCATCCCAGATAATGACATTATATGTGGTTCACCTACCATATTACAGCATACTGCAGGACCAAGCAACCCAGTTAATTCTTTGAGAAATGTATTACTTTTCAGCACACAGACATTTTCTTGTGAATAGAGGAAAGAACATTAAGGAACCTTCTCTTGGTTTATGAGGAATTCTGTTGTCTTTCAGCTCTTGAGAGTTGACTTGCATTTCTCTATTTAGTGTAATTTTGTAAGTCAAAATGGGAGCTTTAGAAATTCCCGTCCTTTTTTTTTTTTAACCTTTCTGAAACATTTACTGGAGTAACAAGTTTTAATTTTTGTACAACCTGTCCCAAACTCAGTATTTTTCTCCCTAAGGAGTACATTTTATCCATCACCTAAATCTCATCCTTGTTGAATAAGAATACCTTTATACCTTTTTAGGACATGTTTGACTTGCATGAGCCTGAGACCTTGTCCAGCACAGCTTTACAAAGGACAAGCTAATTGTTTGAATTTTCTGCCATGAGATTTCCCTCTATTGACATTTTCATCAGTCAGAGTGACAGAACTAGAATTTGATAAAAGTCTGTTACAATGGGGGTCTCTATACCTGAAACACTTTATATACATTTCTGAGGTAAAGCAAATACCCAAGTGTTTGGTGTTGGCTTCCTAAATGCAAATCCATACTCAAGAAAAAATGTGCTTGATTAAGATCACTATGAGATCCTAAATGCTGGTGAAAAAAAAAATTACTGTTAGAATCATGTTGCACTGTTGTTGTACATGTTGCATGATGTTATAGCACTGTATGTCATACTATTTAGAATAAACTTCAGAAAGAACACATATAGCAGAGTAGTTGGGCCAAACAAGTTATTTCTTTTCACAGTTTTTTCTATGCTAAAGCACTTATGTTATGAATCAACATTTGTTGGGCTCTTTATCTTACAAGAAGTAAACTCCTGACAAATAACCTAGTAAAGTAACTGTATCCAACAGATAAGTAATCCAGAAGGCAAAATGAAGTAAATCTTATGAGGTTTTATGAAGTCTTTTATTCATCTAATATCACAGAGAAATGTTGAGATGCAGAAGCTTTTAAAAGTTTGCCATGGATTTTTGTGTCATTGAGAAGCTCCCCTGAAGTGGCCATTCAAACAAACAAACAAACACACACACACACACACATTAAAAACAAACAAACAAACAAACAAACAAAAACAAACAAACAGAACCAACACATGCAATCACCTCTGTTACTACTTTGGTTATATTTACCCTAACTATACTTTCTATGCACAGTTACACTGTTGCATTGTTGCATCATATCAGTAAGGCTTTCTTACTATATCTTTATTATATCTGGTAAAACATACCTTTCTCACAGAAAGCTGACAAAAATACTGTTTTGCCACTATAGTCTGCACGATAGTTTTTTGTTACTACAGCTAAATCAATCTCAAATCACACCTCATCTACCCCAACCGATATGGCTATTCTGGCAGAAGTCTGCAGTATTAATATACCATCTAGCAAGGTAATACCATTTTCTATTACATTCCCAAATGGGCAAATACCCGAAGATAAATTACCAGATTCATGAGCAGCTCTGTACAATGTTGATCATTACCCTGAAAGAGTTAAGACCGTAAGGTGGAAAATAATGTGATCTGAGAGACAAAATGAGAAACACAGGTTAACTACTTATTTCTTTAACTCAGAAGTTCCCTGTAATATCCACACGCATGATTCAACATTTTTTTCCTAAAGAAGAGTTAATTATTATTAATAATTCAAGTCTTCTTGTGTGGTGGAGATAAACTTAAATAAGCTTATCTTTCAGAGAGAGCATAAAGTAGCAGCAACAGCACAGCCTTCACATTGGTACCACCAGAGGTGTCATTTCTGCAAAGTGAGTTTTGTAAGGGAAGGGCACTTTGAAGGGACACATCTAACCCCCCTTTCTGTCATAAGCGGTCACACTTAGCAGTCCAAAATTGATTATCTGCATTAAAGCCCCCAAAAGGTCACGAGAATGAAAATGTAAACTCTGGTGCAAAACCTAATACACAATTTTGAGAATAGCAAATAGTGCTCTGTTTTGTTTCTGTCCCAAACCTGTGTGTATGACTTTAGATTAGAAAAGTCCTGTTGCAGAAGTAATGTAGACTCATGTTCTGTGTAGATATTGCCAAATATCAAATTGTTTTAGCATCTGTAATAATGCAATAAAGTACAATTTTTTATAACTTCCTATGTGTTTAAATGCCAAATGCCTGATGTGTAGAATTACATGTGCACAGATACCTGAGCTGTGTGGGTCTGCTTGTAATTTCATTCACACACATTGGGAAAACATATTTTGCATGAGTACTTTAAACCATTTGTTATACACGGTTTATTTCCTTTGTTTATTATCATTTGTCCTTGTCTTTCTCTCTTGTAGCTCTTTTAAAAACATGATCATGAATGTCTAGATTAAGTCTTAGGCTCAGCTGTCACTGACTAGGGAAAATGCTTAGGAAACTCCCCTAGGAGGCAGGCATTCAAGACAGTAATATTTCCTTTCTGTTTCTGAGCCTGTGATGCTCAGTCCCTGTATTTACTTCTCCAGCCCTGGGACTCCTCAAGTTCAGTCACCCTCTATCAGATAGTGCAGCCCCAAACCAACTTTTCTGTCATATGTTGACCACATCACATAGACATGAGGCACTGAGCTGGCAGAATCAGGTTGAGAAACCATAGTAGACATCTGAAACCATCCTGTCCACACCTGCCAGTGGGAGATGTAATGTCTGGGCCAACTACAAAGGATTGAAGTGAAGCTTTCTTTAAAATTTGAAGTCTGACTGAAAGCCTTCCTTAATGGTTTGGATGCTACTTAGAAAATGTGGGTTCAGAGCAGCCCTTCAGATAGAACTTTTGTCACCACAGGGACATGAGAACTGCAACCTGCTGCTCTCTTTGTCACAGAAGAAACTATCTAGTTCTACCAAGAACCAGAGCAGATCTAGACTCACGGTTCTGATAGGTAAAACAGATGGACAAGGAGTGACAAGCTGAGGAAAAGCATTATTCCTTTGGTTAACTAAGATAGGAGTATGGTCTACCCTTTAAAATACACTTTTTTGTTATCAGATTTTATTTCCAGGAACTCTGCTTTTTTTTCTTTTAGCCTGATCTTAGAAACAAGCTTCTCCTTCATTGTGCAAAAATCCTACAACTCCAGAGTCTCTTATAGTTATCTATACTATATACTATCTCTTATAGTATCTATACTATAATATCTTATAGTATCTCATAGTAATAAGGGAAAATAGTAAGGATAAGCTTGACTCTTGATCACGAGCTCTGAACATCCATATTGCTTAATTCTTAACTATTCTTAACCAAACCTTTGGCTTTGATTTGGATTTTCAAGACACTACCAAGCCTAGTCTCTTATAAAGATGGAACTGCTCTGAGTTTTTTGGACACAAACTAGCTGCTTTTTTTTTTTTTTTTTTTTTTTTTTTTTTTTTTTGTCATTGGACTCAGGGATCAGTCTCTGGTTCCCTTCTATTTATTTGGATAAACATGGATTTTACATAACTATATTTATTTCAGACGAAGAGTCTGTAATTTGATAGTTTAATTCATTGATATCAGAATTCTTTATTACATTCTTTCTTCTACGCAAAAACTGACCAAAACCAAGTTGAAGCTCAGCTCAGAATTGATTGTTCAGAGAATTCTTACATGAAAATCTGATTCTGCTACAGCCAAAAGAATTTCAAATGTACAGTACTACAGTCATATACTAATATAGAGCTCCTAAGTCTGTGTCAGGTAAATGTTGCATCAGTTAGCAGTATGTCAGTTGTGACATTCCTCCGTTAAGGTCATAGGTCTCAAATTAGTTCATTTAAGGCCAGTACAGTATAAGATATCTGAATTAAGATGACCTCAGTTACAGTTTTCTGTGTTAAAGCTGCTTCAGTTAAGCTCCCAGGGTCTTTTTCTTCCCTGCAGGATACAAACTGCCTCTATCAAAGTCTGTGGAAATTAGTGGTATTCTGCAGAGATGAAAAAGGCCTTGAGATTAAGAACCCTGTACTAACAACACCTCAATTAAGATGCCCCCCCCCCNAAAAAAGGCCCCCCCCCCCCCCAAAAAAAAAAAAAAAACTGTTAAAAGCAACTGATAAAGTGATTTAGGAACACTCAAGTGACAGATCACATGTTGGTAGTAAACACTGAGATGTAAGCAAAGCACTTCAACAGCTGTGAGAAAGTTTTAAAGTGATTTGACAGTGGGAAGATATATCTTGTTTTCTTTTTTTTCCTTCTTCTCTTAACATTGATGCTGATTCTTTGTAAACTAGATGACAAAATATGAAACTAAAGTAGTCATAGATTCATAATATTCAGTGATAGATCGTGCCTAACAATGTCCCATTGACTGAGGTCACCAGAAGCAATGTCCCAGAATGATGTCCAAGGGACATTATATTCAGAAGATATATCTGTGTTGTTATATTCCTCCCCTCTCCATTCTTGGATACACCTAGCTGTAATGAGACGGTGGTCTATTTCTGTTGCACACTAGATCTGTGACCCTGGATGAGCTCAGCTGTTCTGACAGGTGAAAGGAAGTATAAATGGTATTGAAGTTGCCTTCAGCACAAGCTGTGTGTAGTCACACTGTCTCAGCCTGTGCCAGAGCACAGACCGTCTGTGTAAGAAACAAAAAATAAAGGTTAATTGCTTGTCTGAATGAATAGATTAACAATATGCCAAACTCCTAGCCTTGTTATTTTCAGGTTTCCAGATTTTAAGTAAGATTGTTAAATCATAAAAATAAAGAAATCAATCCTTCTAACAGATTTTTTTTTTTTTTGTCAAATAATATCAATGTTATTATTTGTTTCATTCTGAATAAATTTAAATTGTGTTTGCTACAAGTTAAGGAAATTTTTTGACTTTCATTTACCATGAAATATAAAAAGCTAAATACAAATAAATAAAGGACCACAGCTAGTTCATTAGGCTCGTGTTTTAAAATTTTGTGAGTTTGACCTCCTTGAGTGAGCATTTAGTTTGTTTAGATGTTACTGTAAGGCAACTGCAACAGTGTGGGCAAATAGTAAGCATGTAAGGATCATCAGCTATGTAAAGCTCATTCAGGTGAACTTTTGTTATGCTTTGGTTTGGTAGGTAGTAGGTAATATATTCAGTGTTCTTAAGCAGTAAAAAAAGGATGCAAGGCTTTTACTTCAATCATTCAGTCAGGCCCTACCTACACTAGGAAAATTGGTCATGTTTTGAATTTATTAGTGATTATCTTTTGTATTTTTAATTACTTTGCATTTGCTGTGAAGACAACTTACATACAATAAAGGTTTAAAAAAAAAACAGGATTAAAAATGTTTTGTTTAAAATCATTTCAGTAAAAAAAAACATCAGAAATTAAAGTCCTTCTCCTTAGGCAGTGCTGCAGTTACTGAGGTGCCGAGATTCCTCTTGCCCACCTTTTAGTTGCAACAAGAGGTATAGAACTTAAGTATAAAAACAAGTAAAAAAAATCAAATTTGCCCTATATTTATAACTGGGGTGTAGCTGAGTAACAGGCCTGTGCCTGTGTGCACACCTAGTGCACTCAAGTCATTAACTCTTTGGGTGATCCAAAAACTCCCTATGTAGACATCTGCATAGAGGAGATAATGGAGCAATTTAGACAATAGACCAACTTGAGACGGTGATTGTCTGAACTCTTGGCCATCCTCTCAATTAAGGATTTGAGTAACTGGTGCAAGAGCCCTCCAGATGGAACTTTCAGACTGCCCTGAAGATTTCCCCCAGGAAACCTGGCAGTGCCTAGACCAATTTCTATGTTTAAATATGTTGATTAACATCCTGGATGGAGAAACTTACTATCTCAGAAACTCTCTGGAGGCTTGCAAAATTGATCAAATTACACATCGATTAGTCAAGCAGGGCAGTCTTTTGTAGATAGTTAAGAGAGTTAGGAGATGTTTTGTCTGTACCTTGAAATAATCCCTTACAGCGGAACTTCCTTGTGATGAAGGAGTCACACAGGACCAGGGGCAGTACAAGAACTGAGCAGAACAGCGGGTCAGGGAGTCTCAGCCAATCCAGATGAAGACACTATGACAAGGACTCTTGCACTGGAGATGCTTTTTGCTGTTAGGACTGCCACAGACTCTCCCATTTGAGAGATTTGATTCCCTACAAAAGTCTTTCCCTATGCCAATATCTTGGTGAATTAGTTTTTAACAAGCACTCAGTCTGTGAGTGTCTGAGCGACATAATCACCAAAAGTTAGTTACTAGTTTAAATTCAGGGAAGTAATGTCATCTCCACAGCCTGATTTATATCACCTGTGCTGCCTACCTTTTAGACAGTTAAAAATATGCAATTCTCTAAAAGTTAGAGTACACTACTAATTATACTTATATGCAGGTGTGCTAAGGACACTTGTGTTCACCATTTGCACTCAACAGCAGTTCTGTCTCCTGCAACCTGTGATGCAGCTGTGGTTACACAGCTGCACTACCTCTCCTCCCACCACCAACGTTTTCCCCTGCCTTCACCTCCATTTATGTCAAAGCTGGAAATGTGTCCTTGATTTTAGTTGGACACCAGCAAAATACTCCATAATTTTTTATCCAAATATTAATTTAAAGCAAATACACAACTCTGATGGTAATTTACAGTAGAAACCTATGAAGACTTTACTGCACTGTGGTAACTGAGTAACCCTGAAAAACAAAGCAGGAAATGCATGGAAAGAGGAATGAAAGCTGCTAAGTAAAAAGGAGATGCTTCAATTGCATTTTGACTTTTTTTTTTTTTT
>VXAA01011786.1:20204-40114 GCA_013399115.1 Anseranas semipalmata
TTTTTTTTTTTAAGCAGCTACTGCTGCTGATACTGTCCTCAGTTGCTCAGTGCTGTCTCCATGTCACATCCTCCCAGCATAATTTTCTAGTGGTGAAAAGGATTAAGAGAGTGATCCCGATGAAAACTCATACAGCAGAAGGAAATGGTTATTTTTCAGCTCCACCAGCTCTCCAGTGTGGCTTATCTCATAGTGGTGGAGAGAGGACAGGTATGAGTACCAACCACCATTTGTTTTGGTGCTTGTATTTGGCAGCTTAAGGCACTTATAAACAACCGGCCTCTCACACTCAAAGTGATGCACTATAGAGAAATCAAGAGATCTTTCCAGAGCCTGTAAAGGCCTACCTTATAAAGAAAAAGAGGTTTATCTAGCAGTCAAGAACTGACAGTTAACTCTACAGTAAAGTACAATGTGTGAAAAGGGGGCTTTGCTTTATTACGAAAACTCTAGCACTTAAACAAAACAAACATTGGTAATATATCATCTTATGTAGCAGGGCCTTGTCCTGTCAATAAACCAGGAGTACTTCACTGAAGAATTAACAGTTTTATTAAACAAAGCATAAATATTCATAAAAATAGAATACAAACAACATAAAATATTATTTAGATGTTATCCACAAAAAGGCTATATTTGTTACTTTCTTTGTTATAGGACACTATGAAATCCCTTGTGATATTCTAACCATCTATTTTTCAACATAAGAACACATTTTTCAACATAAGAACACATTTCAACCATACATGTGGTAAGACATCAGCTTGCTCTTCTCTACTCACAATGGATCAGATTCTAAGGTCATTCTTCAGAAGAAAAAAAAACAGATGATAAGGAAATTCATAGTTTAAGTCTTAAAATTAGTATTATAAACAAAGCATTAAGTACAGAAATTAGAAGAGATAAGACCCTCTTCACCATTAAGTTCATCATACATAATTTCATCAGTTCTATTTTAAGTTCTTTTCACTGTGTAAAACTTAAAACAAATCAAAACACTCCAAACAAATTGCATAAAAAAAAAGGAAGAGTAAGGCAATAATCTATGAATTGTAAGAACATTGTAGAAGCAACACAGAAATTCATTAGAATGAAGATAAAACACAATTTCGTGTACCTTCTAAATTATGTTCAGCATTGATAAAGGTCTTGCAAAGTGCTGAAGTAAATAATAGAAAACTGTAATAAAAATGCATTAATTTAATTAATAAATTGTTAATAGCAATTTAAAACAAACCAAACCAAAGCAAACAAACAAATGAACAAAACCAGGAAACTAAATGATACAGAGTAGATTTCCTAAGTAGGTAAA
This sequence comes from Anseranas semipalmata, assembly GCA_013399115.1. Taxonomy (NCBI): domain Eukaryota; kingdom Metazoa; phylum Chordata; class Aves; order Anseriformes; family Anseranatidae; genus Anseranas; species Anseranas semipalmata. The sequence continues at coordinate 21,517 of VXAA01011786.1, forward strand.
ACTTACAGAAAACAGGCTGTATAATCATGTCTTCAACACCAATTTTCTGCTTTAGAATCAGATGACAGAATTTCAGTTAAAAATGCTTACCAAAGTTATCAGATATAGAGAAAGAGCCTTCAGATCTTGATGTGTGCAATGTATCTCCCATAAAAAAGCTCAACAGCTGTCATGTTCACAAGCAACCTAGAGGCACTCAGAGCAGCAGTCCAAGAATGATTGTCATCAACCATGACTCCATTCTCTGAGATTCAGACAGATGACAAATGAATTATGATCAGTTTAAGTGATTCATCCTCACTCACTGACTCAAAACCTTTATTACAAAAACAAGTCAGTGTGTATCCTTGTGTATCTGTAAGTTGCAGAAGATACTTCTATTAAAATCCTCAGATCTAGCACTGGAAATAAAATTGTAACAATAAGCATAGTTAAGAGACACCAACATTAAGAAACTGTCAGAAAATTTATTATCACCATAGATTCTCTATGATTTATTAATAAATGACACTGCTGAAAAGGACATGGTGAGCTGTAGACCAAATATGAGTCAGCTCTTTGCCCTGGCAGAAAAGCCCATCATATATTGAGCTATAACAAAAAAAACAAAAAACAAACAACAACAAAAAAAACACAAACAAACAAACAAAAACAACAAAAACGAACACACACACACACACACACAAACATAGTCTGTAGATGAAAGGAAATGATTCTTGCCTTGTACTTAGCAATTAATAGACCACATCAGGAACACTGCAATCATTTTTCAGGTCTTCAGTACAAGTGTCCATAAAGCTGAATGAGTGCAGCAGAGTCCAGAGTCCAGCAGAAGGCCACCAAGATGGCTGGGGGCTGGAGCACTTGTCCTGTTTGTCCTGTGAGGAGAGGTGGAAAGAATGTGGCTTGTTCCGCCTGGACAAAAGAAGGTAACAGTTTTCTAATAGCTAAGAAAAGGCTACCAAGAAGACAGATCCAGTTTCTTTAAGAGTGGACAAAGGGAGAACAAGAGACACTGGTAATAAACTGAAACAGGACACATACAAGGAAAAGAAGGAAATAAAAAGGAAAAAAGAAAATAAGGGGATAAGGAAATAAAAGAATCTGCTCTCGGGTATCATTAAGAACTGAGACAGGATGTCCAGAGAGGTTATGGAATTACAGTTCTTGGAGGTTTTCCAGATTCAATTGGACAGTGGAAACCAAGCAAGCCGGTCTACATTCTCTCTACATTCTGCTTTGAGTGAGAGATTGTACTAGATATCCTCCCAGGGTTCCTTCAAACCTGAAAAATGTTACGATCTCATGATTATATATATCTAAGACCCAAGTGATTTCTTGGAAAATAGCTGAATTTGAATTTTCATGGCTGAATTTGGCCCAGATGTTGGTACTTCAATAGGTCTACTGTAGCAGGTGATGGGAAAACTTGTCTAGAAAGCAGTGGTAGCTAAGATTTAAAGTGGAAGGCTGTTGTTCTGCAGAGATCCCATACCACTTAATATGTAACAATTAGAAAATGGAAGTGGAAATCAGATTTATTAAATTGACATAGCATATCATTTTGGAAGTTATAAACATAAATTGCAAGACGGATTCCAAAATCAAAACAATATTGTTAAATTGAATATTGATAAATTTGGAAAGGGAAAAAAATCGATAAACATAAATGTGAGATTCTGACATTTGAGTAGAATGGTTATTTGTCCAGCTGACTACATAATGGTAAAAATAGATCAGGGGAAAATTAGCTGAGCATGCATCAATGATATTTTTTGGTTTTAAGAGTGTAGATCAGCACAAAGAAATACATAAACCAAACCTGAAAGACAGTTAGCAACATTTCCCTTCTACCAATGCTAGCACAGCTTCCTCTGTATCTTTTATGAGCATCAAGCTACAAGTAAGATGTACATAGTGAAATAAATTGTCAAGAGTAATGTAGGTTTCTGATCATATGACCTGTGGAGAAGGCTTCAAAAAACGGTGGTTGTTTAGTCTAGACAGGGAGACAGAAAAGAAACATGATACTACTTCTGAAATATGTAAAAGGCTCCTGCAAAGTGAAAAGGAACAATCTGCTTTCTATCTGTGTGGAGGACAGGTCAAGAAGCTATGAGCTGAAATTGCAGCATAAGAGCCTTATGTGACATTACAAAAACTTGATAACTTTAAGAATAGCAAATCACTGAAATAGACTGATAAAGAAAGTGGTAAGAGTCTGCATCAGCTGTAGACTTTGAGAACAGGCTTGACAGACCCCTGTCAGGGATGCTAAAAGTTTAATTGTTTCAGCCTGGGGATGAAGAGACGGAACAGATGACCTCCAGAGATCTCTTCTAACCAGAGACACAGAATCATAGTAAGACTGCAACATGAAGTTTCTCTTGCTAAAAGAATACATCTTTTCATAGAAATGAAGAAGTTCAACCCTTATTAAAAGTCTTTTTCTCATTCAGCTGTGCTTGCCAATGGTGATTTGCAGCTCCACTCTTCTTGAGGTGAGGAGCCCTAAGGATAAGACATTGTTTTTTGTACCCTGAGTTCAAGTAATATACTGTTTTGAAAAGCTGTTCCTGCCAAGCATAAAGAAAAATCAACTGGATTGAAATATGAAATATTGAAGGGAATGTATTTAACATGAATAAATGAATGAATGTATTAGAAAAGAGATGATTCCACTCAGCCTATGAGTTCATGCAATCCTGTTTGCGGAATAAACAGAAGCCTATTTCCAGCTAGAAATGAAGGCAAGTCACCACTGCAGAGGATGTGACCCATCAGTAATGTCTCTGGTGTTCAGGAACTCTGGAAGTTCGCACTTGATCACTTCTTTGTTGATGCTTCAGTGTGGATACTGATGCTTCAGAACAAACTTCGAAATCATCTGTATGCCAGCACTAAAATAACTTCAGAAATGGGGCTGTCAGGAGGCAGAAAGATTATAAGTGCAATATAAGTTCCTTACAACTTTCACTCCAGTTCACACAATGCTTCTGTAAACACAAGAAAAGTCTACAAACTCCCTTTTCTTTCTGATAAAACTAGTGGGTTGTGTTGGTTTTCTGTACAAGATTTGCTGTAGTAATTATTAGGTTGCAGCTGAGATATAAAAGCTAGATCCACTACTGCTGCTAATCAACACAATTACATTCACTTCAGTGGATCTTTGCCAATTTATTCCAGCTCAGTATCAGATCAAAAATGTCATATGTCCAAGGTATGCATCTATTTTTATTATTGAAAGGTAAACTGCCAACGGTTTTTTACTTTTCCAATGTGCTTAGAAATCTTATTTAAAAATAAATAAATAAACCAGTTTATGTATTTCTATCTAATTTTTAGTCAGATTAAATATAATAGGCTTTTTAAGACATCCTATCAAAACTTTGGTTCTCTTCTTAATGGGCCTTCTTTCTAGGCAAATTCGTACTAAAACTGTTACAACAGGACAATTTCAAAGTGGAAATGGTAGCTATCATTTAAGCTAAAGAGGTGATTCAGAAAAGCTTAAGGATTAGGAGTGTTGTACACAAAACTCAAATATTCTGACTTACAGAATGGCTAGAATAGTTTTTTTCTTTTCATGGGAAAGGGGGAAGAAGTGGGATGAAAGCTCTTGAGCTTATTAAACAACACTGGTAATGAATAGTATTCCCTACTGCTGGAACAACAAGAGGAACAACAGCAGTACCTGTTTTATCAGGATAATAACTGCTTTCCCATATGAATAATGAGATTGATTTGCTGAAGTTGAGGCATGGGTGAAATAGGTAACTGGGCTCATGACAATTCTATCAGATTGCAGCCAGGACATGGAATTCCCTGTAGGCATAAGCATTTCTTGGAGGAAAAATAAAATAAAAATAAAATAAAATAAAATAAAATAAAATTTTTAGAGTCTTTGCCCAAGGCTTCTAATCAGGGCATTATAATTAGTGTTTTAAGCCCCAATCCATAAAAGCTTAGTGCTTACACAACAATTTACCCAAAACTTCAGAGGGATTGACCTTTGTGTAGTTGTGCATAACAGCTCACAAGATGACACCTTGAGTTAGTTTTTCAAAATCATCTAAGGAAATTAAGAGCTGTCCTTTCAAGTGTCCTTGGAAATGATAATCTCAACCTGGCCACCTGCAGTCATGGTATTTTGTTGAGTTTATTTCCATGTGAATACCAAACAGGCAATTTTGAAGTCTAATTTTTACCCTCCCTTTACTGTCAAAAAGGAGTTAGACCATATGAAGTCATCAAGGACTATCTGAGGATTTGCTATAACACCCATCACCATGGTATCTAAGTGCTTCCTGAAAAGACCTATTAATCACTGTGACTAAGCGTTCCCTCCTACCTGATCTGTCAGCTGAATGGCTGTTACTTCAGTTTCTGATTTATATTCTCATGATTTAACTTAAATATGGGCATCAAATAGGACACTGGATAAGTTCTCTGGTTTTTTGAAAGCATCCGAGGAAAAGATCCAATTTAACAGATGAATTTGTTTCTACTAGGGTGAGGGGACAAGCTTAGATAAAAAGCAGATATCCTCCCAAAAACTAGGAATTTCAAACTTCTACTGGTGTTAAGAAAGGCACTGGAGTTAACCAAGTCACTAGGGCATTTTCTAACAATTTTCATCATCTAGTATTCTGACTTGTAGAAACCTTAAGATACTGACTTTGACAGCAATTTCTCAAATGTAGGATCTAAATTTTCATCATAAATTTATCATACTGTCTTAAAAATTGAACTGATAGTTAATCTCATGAAACGTGGAATACATAAATTAGTGGGATATTTGGCCTAAACCACAAGAATCTCAGATATGGCACAGACTTGGTTTGACAAAAAAACTTTACCTAAGAATCATGAAACTTGTATGGTTGAACTTTCAAAATACTTCAAATCCATGAAAGAAAAGTTTTTGATATAAATAGATCATCATTTTCCAGTGTGAATAACTAAAATATTTGAAAGGAAAATAACTATATTACCCTTATGTTGGTTACTTTTTTAAGCTGATTTCTCTGTAAACCTAGCCAGTCATACCAGTTCACTAATTCAAGGAAAATAGCAATGTTAGTTGTGCTTGTTTACAGTTAACCTCATAGCGTTACTACTATTAGCTTCTTAGCCCTTCATTTCATTCCTTCATTGTTCTCAGTAAATAACATCTGGCGTAACCCATTATGAAAAAAACCTCAAAGTTTCGAACAGCTATTGCTTCCATTTAGGACAGCACAGGTCATGTTTCTGGTGAAGGGACTAGAAAGCAAGACATATGTGAAGTGACTGAGGGAACTGGGGTTGTTTAGCCTGAAGAAAAGGAGTCTGAGGGGAGAGAGGACTCATCACTCTCTACAACTACCTAAAAGGAGTGTCAGCAGCAGGGAGAGTATTGGTCTCTTTTCTCAGGTGACAAGTGGTAGGATGCAAGTCTCAGGTTGTGCCAAGGGAGGTTTAGATTGGATATTAGGAAGAATTTTCTCATGGAGAGGATGTTCAAGCATTGGAACAAGCTGCCCAGGAAAGTGGTGGAGTCCCCATCTCTGGAGGTAAAGAGTCACGTGGACGTGTCATTAAGGGACACAGTTTAGTGATGAGACTCAGTAGATCAGGTTGATGGTTGGACTTGATGATCCTGAAGGTCTTTTCCAACCTAAACGAAAATATGAACAGATGTATTTTTCCTGCTTTCTGGTCTTCATTATGAGTCTTTCACTCCTTGTTGTACTCGACCTTCGTCACTTTCTCTTCTTTACATAAATGTTGTCCTTAAATACAGAAATTTGTTTTATGAATACTACTTTATATTTTGCTTCTATGACATTGGATTTTTTTGCTTGATTATTTTACAGGTATTTTTAATACAATGTTTGCATAAAACACTTTGTAATTTTAGAAAAGCACCTGACAGTATGGTCTTTCTTGATACTTGCAAGTCAGGATATTTTTAAATAAAAGCTTGTAGTTGTCTCCTCCCCAGTCCTCTCCTCTTCTCCCCTCCTGTCCTCTCCCCTCCCCTATCCTCAACATTCACTGTAACATTTCAATTACCATGTTACACTTTTCAGTGTAAATTTATCCCTACATTCAACATGCTTTAGCAACATATTAGAACAACAGACTTAATAGGATGTACTGTTTTACTCCAGCTTATGTAAAAACAGCCTCAACTTTTAGAAATATGGCACAGTACTTATCAATTCACATCAAAAGTTAATTCAAGGCTACATATATATGTTAACAAAAGATCTGCATGTACCTGTACATGGAGGTACAAATGCACAGAATTATTTGGAAATGGATCATTATTTTTTCCCCAATGCCATTTAAATACATTTTAAGGAAGTTAGAAATTACATATGTTGAAGTTACAAATAAGAGGCATAAGGAGTTAATCACAGCATTAAAATTTTGGACAAACCTTTTCATCAAGTCTGTCAGTGAAGCAATCAAAATCTTTTCAGACTTCCCTCTTAAAATAAATTTTGCATCTCCTTCATGATTCTCATTTTCTGCCTCTGAATCTTTTCTGATTTTTGCAATAATTTGTACTTACTGCTTTACTTTGTTGATTTTAATGACAAAACAGAGGTGACTGCAAATGTTCTAAGCAGTCTAAAAGTCAATGGTCAATCACAGCCCAGCAAAATCTTATCACAAGTATTTTGTCCAGGACAAAAAAGAAGAAGAAGAAAAAAAAAATATGGCCAATTAATTAATTAATTGGGAGGGGAGGAGGGGACTTCCAGATCTTGACTATTTCTCTAAACCTTCTCTAGAAACTTCATGGAACAGATGATGGCTTTTATAATGACCTTACAGTCATTGGAATGTACATTCATGTAACATTTCTATTGTCCTTATCTACATGCTCTTTCTTTTCCATATTCTTTTTCTTAGGAACATCATTGTTATTGATTAGACCATTATAGCTTTCTCTCTAGCTGATGCTTTTCTGAAGTCACTCAGCTTTAATTCATTTCTTGTCACAAATTTAGTTTAAGATTGCCTCCTGTGGATGTCTTATCCCATTCTCTAGCCCTAAGCTAAGGGTCTTGAATTCAGTACAGATCTTCCACTGACTTTTATACTTCACAAGCATAAAAAACTAATCCACTGCCTTCTCATTGTATACCTTCTCATGATCTCTAGTAATCCTTATTCTACATTGTATCTATGCATTACAGAGTACTCCCCAGCTCTATAAATGCACATCTTAAATTTTGATCCCTCAGATGAAAGAAAAGCACTCTCTGTAATGCTAAGAAGCGTGGGTTTTTTTTCCCGCCCATGTTATAATTTTTCGGTTTAATTACCCTATATTTGTTACCTGATTTTTCTATGTATGTACAAACATACATGAAGCAAAATCACATAGTATTTCCTTGAGGCTATGAAAGCCTTGTTTCATCTCAAAACCAATGAGGGAATAGTAAATTGCAGAGAAAAAGACTTTCATAACTGGAGCATAGACAGATAGAACTAGAATAAAGAATTATATCTTTAGCAATCACCTTCCCTAACCAACAAAAACCTGTCTCAGTTTTCCCTCTCTGTAACAAGAGTTTACGTGTTACAAGAGAATTAGTGAGTGCAGTGTGAGTGCAATTTTAGTTGTATAACTGCATTAGTCTACAATATATGCTGAGAAGAAGAAATGTATACCAACATCTCCAGAATTCTCCTTTAAAGCCTAAGTGACCTAAGCTTCCAATTTCTCCGGGGATTGGTAGTAAACATTTCAAAGTCAGAGGCAGAAATAAGGATTATTGTTTGAAAGTAGTTAATTTGTAATAGGCAGATAAAGTTTAAAGTTCTGCAGAATTTTCTGCTCAGCAGCTCTGTTTCCATTGGGAACAGCAGTGAATAAGCTTGGAGCAACGTATTCCAGAGCACATCAAGAGAATAGGCTTTCAACTTGATACACTGTCCGTCTTCCATTAAGTCACTTTTTGAAAAATAGTCTGTTTCTAACTTTCTAACTTTCTGGCAGAATGTAGGGCTATAATTGTTCTTCCAGTGTCAGTGTGCAGCTTTCCTAGCTGTATCAATGACTACCTACCAGCCCCTGAAGATCTCAACTCCTACGATAATTTAGCATTCTTTGACACTGGTGTTTAATTAGAGAATGTTTGAACTCTTTAAACTGCTAGTCACTCACTGCTGTTTGCATCACCTTTTCAAACTTTTAAACACTTATTTTTATTTTTAGAAATGCTTAATCCCCTTTTTAATAGAAGTAAGTGAAGAGGATTAAGCCAATGAGCAGTGAATCGAATCCTAAACAAGGGGAGGAAAGATGCTCTGACAGCAGACTGCATGGAGCCATCAGGAAAGGCAAGTGCAAAACAGGCAGAAAGATAAAAGACATTTTAAAAATATGTGATTTTTGCAATTAGTTGTCTATGGCCATGCATATCAAAAGGTTAAAGATTTAGGTTAAGACATGTTTACATGAAATATGAGGCAAATATAAAGAAAGGGTCTGGAAAATGAAATGATCAGGGATTGATCAAAAGGAAAGCACGCACTGTGCCTTCTGACAAGTGTACTGTTGGTCAGCATTCCTGCAAACATAACCATCATTTCATTGCTATGCAGTATACCAGCAGAAGGCTTCCACTTCAGCTGTGCTCTCAAAAATGGGGAGAAATATGTGAGAAGCTGGTAGCAGAAAATCTTTGTGTGAATTTATTCAAAAGGGAGTATCAAAGAATAACTTAGGTTAGAAGGGATCTCAGGAAGTCACTTGGTTTTAGCAGGGCCAGATTCAAGGACTTTTACTTCGTTAGAGCCTGCGTTCTATTTTGTGGTATAGACCATACTAAATCTCTTATGTGTCAGTTCACCGGCACACCTATGTTTATTTCAGAGTATAATTCAGAAGACTTTCATGTATCTATTAATGTACTTCAATGTAGAGATATCACAGATATATTCTATGGCATAATTTGCCAGAAATAACCACAAAGGCAAGAAAATAGATATCTCTGATAATAAACATATATTAAAAGTTCTAGGCATCTCTACCATCAACCTGAAACCTGTCTCATGAACAATCAATTTTCCCAAGGGTTTATAGGAGAGGCATGATCCAGATGCCAATTTATACAGATTTCCAGGTGTTATAGATTAGTATTTTTCTGCATAAGGAAAAAAAACAGAGTATATAACAACTAGGCAAAGAAGCCCCTTACAGTTTAACATTTGATTTGTAAATTTTTCAGAGGACCCATGCTTGTATAAGAAATAAGTTTCTGCATTTACTTAGCTTTTTGCAATTTAAACCTTCAGTGACAATATATGTTCTGCTGTGTTTGAGTCAGGCTTTTCCTTTGGGCATCAAAATGACTTCCTTGCAGCAGAATTTCAGTTGTTGGTGGTCTGTAAAAGTGGGCCAGCTTCCTTAGTGCCGCATTGGATTCTTTAGTGAGATTCTCCTAATTTTGCTCAGCCTGAGCATTAAGGAGGCCATGAAGCCTAGGGCCCACCTTGTGGCTGAATATGCAAAGAATAATAATGAGTGTGAAAGCTCCTTTAGCTCAATGACATTCAAAGTCCTTGTTATCACAATGCCTGACCACTGGAATTACTGGAACGGAAAAGACTATTCTGTCATCTAATCAGTGCTTTCCACTCATTGGGATTCAGCCCTACTCTCTAGTGGCAACTGTGCTAGGGTTTCTACAGCTTTAGGGCTGCAATAATTCACTTAGCCGTAAAAAGGGGTGGGACAGATGAAGAAGATTAAGAAATGCAGTGGTTTGTGGAGGTTTGCTCATTTGCATATGTTTTCATCTCCCCTGTGGACAGGTTGGCATTCATTAATTTGCCCTCAAACAGAAACTCTTGTTTGTCACAGAAAGCCCCAAGATAGGTCTCCAGTGTTTGTCTTGCATATAGATATTATACCACAGATAAATGGTATTGATTGTTTCCTATCATATTTGGGTGACCCTTAGTACTATTCAACAATTTTTAAAATCTGTGTTGTTTGGGCAGCTGTTTTGTTGAGGCAGTATCCAGGAGACCGTTGGACTCCTGGCTTGGCCTCTAAACACATTGTGTCTCCTTAAGAATGAGATTTATATTGGCTGCATCCCAGAGGTGAATATAATGACCTCTTTCACCTTGTCAAAAGGGCAGCCTTGTCAAACTCACAGTAGTCAATATCCTACAGTGCATCCATTTAGCAAAGGAGCACTGCTCAAACTGGGACTCTGGAGTGCTGGTACTCAAATGCACAAGTTTGACAAAGACAAATAGCACAGGACTGCACTAACCAAGCAAGGACAAAGGGACACTTTGCCTCCACTGTGTGAGAAATTGAAGCCCACTTAGATTTCCCCTGCATGCATTTTATGATGTGAGAAGAGGTTTAATTTTTTGAAGTCCCTGATTTATGATGTGAGAAACAGAGAAATATTTCTGCTCTATCCCATACATTTTCTTTCTTTCTTTCTTTCTTTCTTTCTTTCTTTCTTTCTTTCTTTCTTTCTTTCTTTCTTTCTTTCTTTCTTTCTTTCTTTCTTTCTTTCTTTCTTTCTTTCTTTCTTTCTTTCTTTCTTTCTTTCTTTCTTTCTTTCTTTCTTTCTTTCTTTCTTTCTTTCTTTCTTTCTTTCTTTCTTTCTTTCTTTCTTTCTTTCTTTCTTTCTTTCTTTCTTTCTTTCTTTCTTTCTTTCTTTCTTTCTTTCTTTCTTTCTTTCTTTCTTTCTTTCTTTCTTTCTTTCTTTCTTTCTTTCTTTCTTTCTTTCTTTCTTTCTTTCTTTCTTTCTTTCTTTCTTTCTTTCTTTCTTTCTTTCTTTCTTTCTTTCTTTCTTTCTTTCTTTCTTTCTTTCTTTCTTTCTTTCTTTCTTTCTTTCTTTCTTTCTTTCTTTCTTTCTTTCTTTCTTTCTTTCTTTCTTTCTTTCTTTCTTTCTTTCTTTCTTTCTTTCTTTCTTTCTTTCTTTCTTTCTTTCTTTCTTTCTTTCTTTCTTTCTTTCTTTCTTTCTTTCTTTCTTTCTTTCTTTCTTTCTTTCTTTCTTTCTTTCTTTCTTTCTTTCTTTCTTTCTTTCTTTCTTTCTTTCTTTCTTTCTTTCTTTCTTTCTTTCTTTCTTTCTTTCTTTCTTTCTTTCTTTCTTTCTTTCTTTCTTTCTTTCTTTCTTTCTTTCTTTCTTTCTTTCTTTCTTTCTTTCTTTCTTTCTTTCTTTCTTTCTTTCTTTCTTTCTTTCTTTCTTTCTTTCTTTCTTTCTTTCTTTCTTTCTTTCTTTCTTTCTTTCTTTCTTTCTCTTCTTTCTCTGTTTTTAAGGAACCTGAAACTTTATCTTCTTTTTTGTATAACTATATTTGTCAGAGCTCTTAAATAATTCATCTCCCCTATTGATACCCTCAGTGCTCTCTGCTAAAGGTGCTAATTTAATACATTCTGGTTAAATTATTACAGCAGTGCTGTGGCAAACAGTGCCCATATTCTTTATCTGGACAGTTCTGATCTTTTTGCTGACTCTCCTGATTAAAAAGTTATGCTGAAATTGTCCTGTGTAAAAATCATAACACAATGCATTTCGCAGAATAAGATTTTCTAACTTTTAAAAAGACCACATTTCAATAATAATAATAAAAAAGATAACTTTGAATAGTACTTGTGCAAAGAAAAAAGCACAAAAATTTGTGATGAAAGAGCCAAAATGTGTTTTCAATTAAAGTTTTTGTGTCCTCTTTATAAAGCTATATTCATTTTTTTATATATAATTTTAGTTTTGCATAACTTACATTGTGGCATATAAGGCCTAACTGTTCCTTTAACTCCGTTTGATTGTGCAGGGGTGGTCTTGCTTCAGTGTAAGGTTCTGTAATGATCTCTAATCTATTTAGAATTAGGATTGCATTTCCCCTTCAGGTCATAGTTTTCTGACTATCATTTTAATGCAAATCACAACAAGTAAACTTACTGGAGTCAGTGAAGTAAAATCTATATAAAATCACCACCAGTCCCCAATCCTACAAACACACAGCATGTAGCTAATGGTAAGACACATCAGTTTCAACAGTACTACTAACAGTGTGCGAAATTAAGCACATTCATAAGCCTTTTGCAGGATCAGGGCTTCAGAGAGCTCACAAACTGGTCTTTGATGTCCATTTATAAATCCACATTATAATTAACAGGAGTTTTACAGGCACATCAATACCAGAGTATATGTAGAGTGTATTCCTGCTAGCCAAATAGTCTGCAGATGGAGTCCCAAAATATTCATTGACTCCCTGCTGACAAGGAAATTATTTATTATTACTACCTACATGATACAGTACTAACCTTGAAAAGGCATTATAGTCTAATGAGGCCAAAGCCATTTAAACTAACAAACAATCACCACCTCAAAATGTGTATTAGTTTAAGAAGATATTACAGCTACCATAAAATTAGAAATTTTCAGATGCTTTTATTCCGTCCCATAATGGATGAGATAAAGCCTTCTAGAAACCCAAAGCTTAACATCCTGAGCTCTGTTCCTGTTTCTGCAATAAGAACTCAGCATCTAACTAGACATTGGGACAGAAGGACTATATGGGAAAGAAAGAACAAGGTTTTCAGCAAGGGGAGGTAGGATCATTGTTTATCTTACTACTCTTTTCTCAGTGGAAGAGCAATCAGAGATATCAGATATTTAAGAAAATATAATTATATTTATCGCTGTTTTTCCAAGTGCTTATAAGACATGTCATGGAAAACAGAAGTTACGAGCTGCTTTCTCTTTGATTTACCCTATTTACCTTGAGACCTTGCTTGGTTTCTGAGTTGGAAAAAGAAAAGGACACTGGGAGGTGGGAAATCTGTTTTGTTGGTTTTGAAAGGTGTCCTGGTTTCAGCTGGGATAGAGTTAATTTTCTTCCTAGTAGCTGGTATGGTGCTGTGTTTTGGATTTAAGATGAGAATAACATTGATAATACACACAGTGTTCTTGCAGAGCAGTGCTTACACTAGGTCAAGGACTTTTCAGCTTCTCATACTGCCCTGCCAGCAGGAGGCTGGGGGTGCACAAGAAGCTGGGAGGGGACAGAACCAGGACAGCTGACCCAAACTGACCAAAGGGATATCACCATATGGCATCATGCTGAGCAATAAAACTGGGGGGAGTGTGCTGGGGGAGCTGCTGCTGCTCAGGATAGGTGGTGAGCAATTGGGTTGTGCATCACTTGTTTTGTATATTCTTTATTATTAGTAGTATTATCATTATTATTATTATCCCTTCCTTTTCTGTCCTATTAAACTATCTTCATCTCAACCCATGAGTTTTACCCATTTCTGATTCTCTCCCCCATCCTGTGGGGGGAGTGAGGGAATGGCTGTGTGGTGTTTAGCTGCCTATCAGGTTACCACAATGAAAGGCAACGGAAGTTCAATCTTCATGTGTGGAGTGAGCTCTTCGGCAGACATGCAGGTGTACTGCTGCAGCATGGGACAACTGATGCACTCTTTTCAAAGACTCTGAAAAAGCAATTGATTTTATTATTTTGGTAAAGTTAATGGGAAAATTGTGAAGAAAGGTGATTAGGAAGAGAAAGTATATATATCTAAGGCCTTATGCAAAAGCTCTAGTACGCCATCTCATCCTGATGTTTGGAAGGGCCAAAGCATAACATAAGAATATACATCTCTCTTAGGTATGTGGGCAAAAAAGTAATATTTATTATCAGTCAAGTCTTACAGACAGAGGAACAGATCAGAGCTGGTAACTCTTTAAGGACACTTTTCTTTGGGTACAATAACTCTCCATCCCCATGTGTAAGAAATCAAGCAGGGAAGGCAGGAAACCAGCATGGCTGAGCAAGGACCTGCTGGTCAAACTGAGGTGTAAAAAGAAAATGCACAGGCAGTGGAAACAGGGACATGTGGCCTGAGAAGAGTACAGGGATGCTGTCTGGATGTGTAGGGATGGGATCAGGAAAGCCAAGGCATGGATGGAACTGAACTTGTCAAAGGATGCAAAGAATAACAAGAAGGGATCCTCTGGGTACATTGATCAGAAAAGAAAGGCCAAGGAGAGTGTACCCCCTCTGATAAATGAGAAGGGAGAACTGGTAACAACAGACATGGAGAAGGCTGAGGTACTTAACTTCTCTGCCTCAGTCTTCACTGCCAGTCAGGCTTCCCACATCTTTCGAGTCCCTGAACCTCTAGGCGGGTGCTGGGGGAGCAAAGTCCCTCCCACTGTAAGCAAAGAGCAGGTTCGGGACCACCTAACGCAACTGAACAGGTACAAGTCTATGAGGCCCGATGCCATGCATCCCAGAGTCCTGAGGGAACTGGCTGAAGTAGTTGCCAAGCCACTCTCCAGCATATTTGAAAAGTCATAGCAGTCAGGCAAAGATCCAGTGACTGAAAAAAGGGAAACATCACTGCCATTTTTGACAAGGGTAGAAAGGAAGACCCAGGGAACTACAGACCAGGGAGCTTCACCTCTGTGCCTTGGAAGATCATGGAATAGATCCTCCTGGAAGCAATGTTAAGGCACATGCAAGACAAGGAGGTGATCCAAGACAGCCAGCACAGCTTCACCAAGGGCAAATCACGCCTGACCAGTCCGGTGGCCTTCTATGTCAGAGTGACTGCATCAGTCGACAAGGGAAGGCTAACTGATGTCATCTACCTGGATTTCTCTAAGGCCTTTGACACAGTCCTACACAACATCCTGATCTCTAAATTGAACACATATGGATTTGAAGGGTGGACCATTCAGTGGATAAGGAATTGTCTGGATGGCCAGAGTTGAAGTCAATGGCTCTGTGTTCAGGTGGAGTCTAATGACAAGTGGTGTCCATCAGTGGTCCATCTTGGGACTGATGCTGTTTAATATCTTTATCAATGACATAGACAGTGGGATTGAGTGCACCCTCAGCAAGTCTGCAGATGACACCAAGCTGAGTGGTGCAGTTGATACAACAGAAGGGAAGGATGCCATTCAAAAGGACCTGGATAAGCTTGAGAAGTGGGCCCATGNATAAGTGGGCCCATGTGAACTGAATGAGGTTCAACAAGTCCAAGTGCAAGGTCCTGTACCTGGGTCAGGGCAATCCCAGACATGAGGACAGACTGGGAGAAGAACTCATTGAGAGCAGACCTGCAGAGAAGGACTTGGGAGTTCTCATGGACAAAAAGCTCGACATGATCCAGCACTATGTGCTTGCAGCCCAGAGACCAACTATATCCTGGGCTGCATCAACAGAAGACTGGCCAGCAGGTCAAGGAAGGTGATTGTCTCCCTCTACTCTGTCCTCAAAAGGCCCCACTTGGAGTGCTGCATCCAGGTCTGGGGTCCCCAGCACAAGAAAGATGTGGACCTGTTAGAGCAGGTCCTGAGGAGGGCCACAAGGATGATCAGAGGGCTAGAGCACNTGATCAGGGAGGGGGCTGGAGCACCGCTCCTGTGAAGACAGGCTGAGAGAGCTGGGGATGTCCTTTAGAAGAGAAGGCTCCAGGGAGACTCCATTGTGACCTTTCAGTACTTAAGGTTTATGAAAAAGATGGAGAGCAACTTTTTTTCCATGGGTAGATAGTGATAGGACAAGGGGGAATGGTTTTAAACTAAAAGAGGGGAGATCTAGATTAGATGTTAGGAGGAAATTCTTTACTCAGAGGGTGGTGAGGCACTGGAACAGGTTGCCCAGAGAAGCTGTGGATGCCCCATCCCTGGAGGTGTTCAAGGCCAGGTTGGACGGGGCTTTGAGCAACCTGGTCTAGTGGAAGGTGTCCCTGCCCATGGTAGGAGGGTTGGAACTAGATGGTCTCTAAGGTCCCTTCCAACCCAGACCATTATGTGATTCTATGATTCTAGGAAGTCACAAAAATCTTTTACTATTTCCTTGCCTTTTCTTCATTGACTTTTGCAAACATTTTGCACTTCATCTCAGATTAATTTCTCTTAACCTAAGAAGACATTAAAAAAAATGCATTATTTGGCTGAAAATATATTTCCTTACCAAAATATTTGCCAAAGAATTCTGGTTTGTTATAACATAGAGTCTGGACCAAGCTGATTTATAATTACAAAAGCAACTTAGATTTGCATGCCAACACTGAAAAACTTCAGTATTTTTTATTGGAGTATGGCGAATTATCTAGAGTGAATTTGATTTATTCAGCAAATATGCGGGCTGTAGGTGCTTATACTGTGTTAATAAAACTAAGGAATAAAGTTAAAATTTGGAAAAAAGTTTAAGTTTGGAACTAGAGCAAACAAATTTTGTATTTTGAATCTGAGTCTCAAATTTAACTGCTATTTTCACAATAAAGAAAGACATAGAGACTGTTTGGAGAAGTTAGAATGTTTTCTTTTTGCTTGTGACATAGTATGAAGAAACAACTACTAAGGGTTCACTATAAACTTTTCTACAAAACATTCTGGAAATTGGAATAACAAGACTATCATACAGTTCATTAGCTATAAATACATGTTCACTTTTTTCCTCTTTGAGTATAATTACTGCTCTGGGACAAATTAAATCAACTGGTTTTTGTTGAAAGATCAATATACCTGAGCATATTGTAAAGAACGTCTCAACGGAAATGTACCCTCACACTTATTGTCCTTTAGAGGAGTTTCATTCTCCTAAAACTTCTTTATTATTTTTAATTGCATCATAGATGAAGGAGAATTTAGCTATTTTCTCTCTGTTTTACACTTATTTTAACAACCATTGCTGTGAAAGAGAAATAAGCCTAGAAGTTGCTCGATTTTTGACAGGAAAAATTTTAGAATTGGTAAGCTCTTGAATAATTCCATGCCTGAAAGAGCTTTTGTGTTATGACAGAAACAGGATCCTACATGTTAACTCTATAATGGGTGTCAGAAGATCACCATATGTTATATTTTAATTTACCCTTGAGGTTCTAGAGTTTGCTGAGATATTGGTTGAAAAGTCAAGTCTGCGTTTAAAACAAATTCAAATAGATACAACAGGAAAAGTATAAATTATCATTGTAACACATGTCTAGAATGCCGTGTGTAAGCCCAATTACCATACCAGAAAACTTGAAGTCCTGTGAGGAATAGCTAGCAAAACAGTGATGTTAGGCACCTACCATAGTATAGAAGACTAAAATTGTTAAAGAGTGCTTAGGAGGATGCTGATGTTTTCAAGCCTGGAACGGGCATTGACACTGTGATATCAGTGTGCTTATTCCATCTGTCCCAGGTTTTTTCTTGCTAGAAAAGGAAGACAGCCCACCCCATTACCCCAGGCCCTCCTGATTATGGAAGCAAGTTTAACATGTGTTATGGTTGGAACAGCTTTGCTTTATTGTCCTCCTCGCTGCAGTGGAACACAGGAGATACTCCTGGACATCCCTAAATACATTATTTGCATATCTTATTACCCCTTTTCCTCTTCCTTTACCCTCTTTTCTTGTCACTTTTCTTCACTGCAGCCCTGTCCAAATAAAGAAACTCCCTGATAATTGTTTTTGTTTGTTTGTTTGTTTGTTTGTTTGTTTTTTCCCGTCCCCTTTGAGATCAGTTTTGGTATGTCTATATCCAAATATGGTATTTCCTATACTGCTCTACCTAGGTAATCTCAGCCTTCTATGCTCTTACTGATGTGGCTACCTCGGTGCTGTTAATCTTTCAAGGCTGTTCTTTCCCAGAAGGTCCCCAGTGCTCCTCTGCAGTTACCTGTGATGTTCAGCCCTTTCTCACTTAACTCCCCCTTAATCATCTGTGAGACCCAGGCATCCCTTGCAGCCCTCACAGCACTATCTGTAACTTCTGGCAGCTTCTCACTGTGTTTATCTGTCATGTCCAGCAATTTCTCATGTCATAGTTTCTTATGTCCTGTTCAGTCAGCTTAACCCCAGGCCAGGGCTTATTCAGATGCTTCGATATCTGCCTGTAGCCCTAACAGAAAAGGAAATAAGACTTGGCTTGTTTATCTTTGCAATATGAAGACTGAGTTCAGAGACAGACTAAAAGCTTGCAGACATCTATTTTATAAGTACAGCATGTAGGGCTAAAACTACTGAAAAGAATAATTTTAATAAACAAATGGATATTGCAGCAACTTGCATAAGTGTGTATAAGGCACCTAGAGATCTCTGTGATTTTAAGACTGATAAGCCAGGTCAGTTTAAACTCCAAAGCTAAACTTAACTAGACTTTCATTAACAACACCCTTTACGCTAGTAGTTAGTTTCCTATACATTTTTGGTTATTATCACCATATATTCAAAGCAGTTAGTCCTTAGCAGCCACATGCTACACCTACAGTGAGTATGCAGTACTTTGATGGCTTCTCCTTTTCTTAAAGGCTGCATATTTCCAGCAAGCAGTAATTGATCTTCAGTGGGTTGTTTATAGTTCTGTTTTCAACATATATCCATATTTTAAACGCCTTCATACCACATGAATTTTAAATTTTACATCCTAACAATAGATACACCAGTTGCCAAGCTTCAGATCACATTGCAAGTTCTCATAAAAATTTGACAACAATCCTAACAGACCATGACTGGGGCCTTGCACAATTTCACAGAATCACAGAACCATTTAGGCTGGAAAAGACCTCCAAGATCACCCATTCCAACCTGTAATCTAACACTACCAAGTCCTCCACTAAA